>JNBR01000030.1:0-17793 GCA_002081595.1 Achlya hypogyna
CGGAGCTCATCGGCCGGGAAGTGAGCGATCTCGGCAACGGCGGCCAGATTGTCGTAACAGCGCCCATCGCCAAGTGGCTGGAAGCCCAGGAGCTGGCCCATACCATGTGGAGCGACGATCACCCGTTCCTTGTACAGGATCTCGGTGCGTGAGCGGCCGTGTTTTTGTGTTGACGTGCATGACTAGGGGTCTACCGCGTGGCCGACTTGAAGATTGACTTGGGCATCGCCGAAGTGTTGCCGCTGTCCCTCAAAGACCGGCGCATGCACTTTGGGCCGATCGCCAATATTCAAAGCAGGAAGAGCTACACGCGCCATGACAGCACTGCATACGGCCTCGTGGGCTCCCCGAGGGCCACGCTCGGGCGGCTCGTCTAGACAAAGTTGCGCCTTACGCGCGTCATAGGGTAGGATATTATTCGCCATGCACAGTCGGTCGCATCCGACATCAAGTTTACACAGTTGATGCGGCGTTGACGCGATGCTTCAGGCGTGGACCTTCACAGATCGTCGCTCCGCATGGAGCCTCAGATGGGAGGATTTCGTGGACAGGCGTCGCGGGTCTCTGCGCCGGCCAGCATCGGGCGCTCCCGTCGACGCCAGGGCACACTTCCGCTGCGCACAGCAGGCCCAAGGCGCCCCGCGGCCGACCGGCATCGGCGCGTCTGCGCATCACGTCCGCGTTTGGATCGTGCTGATTTGCGGGTCGTAAACATCGGACGAAAGTGCAGTCCGTCCGCAGCCATATCGAATCTGAGTGGTCCATACCGAAACCCACATGGCGGATGCGTGGGTGCGTGCCTGGGTCTCGCGTTACGGCGCACGGGTGGCGTGTTCTCCCGGACCTTGTTCGGCGTGGCTCGTCCCGCGTTCGCGCCGCCGCGGTCGGTGCCACGTGGTATGTTGGCGGTGGAGGCGTCCATACGCAAGGGAGATATGGCGAAATCGTACAATCGCAGGTGGGGAAAGCGAAGTTCGAAGGCAGAGAGGCCATTGCACATGGGGTGTCCATCGGATTGTTGATGCGCTGCCACCTGCGGCAAGGCGTGCATTCGTGACCCTTCTCTGCTCGTAGCACATGTCGGAAGAGTTCTTCCCGACCTGGACGGTGGTGTACCTCGCGGTGCTCCTTGTGTCCCTCTCGGCCACGTCGCTTGCCGTGTGGTCCCTGAAGCGGTCTCTTTGTGCCATTCAGTCGGTCGTCTACTACGCGACCCTGTGGTACTTTGTGTGGAAGTCGCTCTTTGCATTGTCTCGCACAGCGCTCATGTGTTCCTTCCTCTACGAGTTCCGACAGTCCGAGTCGCCGTGGCTCAGTCGAACACGAGACAACGACGTGGGCAGCCTGCGCCTGCTTGGGCGAACCTTCAACGCCTCTGGCTCGAGCATCATACCTGTTCCGACTTACGTCGTGTGGATCTTGTTCCTCGGCGATGCTGCATTACTCTCGGGTGTTCTCTGGATGCTTATCCTCGTGCTCGAGCTCACACGACTCGCGGTACGCACGCACAACAACTCAAAGCTTATCGCGGCCTTAGAAAAAGACCATGGACCGCGGTCCGCTCCGCGAGAAGCAGGTCCGACGCAACTACCTTGTATCTACGACGCTGATTGTTGCCCTCTACTTTCTGGTACCCCCGGTGCTAGCCTCGCCGCGCTGAGCTAAGCGCGACAATAGCTCTGCCAGCTCCTTTCAAACAGCGGCGGCATCTTCTCCACAAACGGCAAAGTGGTCAACATTGTCTCCAACGTCATGCAGACGATTGTGATCGCTGCTGTTGCCATCGGGTACCTCTACCCTGCGCAAGCGGAAGCCCACCACCAACGTAGAATGGTCAGCCTGCGTACCCACGGGCAAAAGTTCGAGGGTGTCAGTGGCGAAATCGAGCAGTCGCCGCTCTACAGCCGGCTGAAGCGCATCCTGTACACTCTTCATCCCGTGGACCTTATGGCTCATGCGCCCGTGAACGTAGTGTCGTATTCATGGTCTTCTCCTTGCCCTACACAGTGGTCAACTGGGTTGGCACGGCGTTGGACGACGCCGACATTCCTGACGCCGTGCTGGGCATCACCCAACTGCTCTACTTTGCCTCCGGCCTCTTCTTTGCGCTCGTGATGGTAGCGAGCCAAGATTGCTTTTCCACGTGTTTGCGCTCGCGCGACGCGAGTCGGCTGCGGGGCTCAGCCGTCGCCCACGCCCCGATGCAAAACCCAGTCTTCGTCAACACAGACATCGAATCGTCGAGCTACCTCTGGGGCCAGCTTGGACAGACCATGCACGCGGCCCAGGAGCTGCACGACGACCTCCTCCGCTCTCTGCTCGTTAAACACAACGGCTACGAGATCACGACGTGCGGCGACGCGTTCCAGCTCGCGTTTCACTCGATCGCCGACGCCGTGGCCTACTGCCTCGACGTGCAGCTGCAGCTGCTCCACGTGCCTTGGCCCATCGAGTTTGTCGAGTCGTACCTCGCGGGCAGCGTCACGGTAGCGATGCCCAAAGCGTCGGTGCTGCCGTCGCGCCACAAGCACCCGTACCTCTTCCGCGGCCTGCGCGTCCGCATGGGGATTCACGCATCGAGCCCGGAAGAGGGCCAGCTCTTCACCAACGTGCACCCGGTCACTCAGCGCACAACGTACGTGGGACTGGCCGAGATGATCGGCCGCGAAGTGAGCGACCTCGGCAGCGGTGGCCAAATCATTGTCACCGCCCGCGTCGCGCGCTGGCTCCGGGCCGAGCTAGAAGCGCAGAGCCCGTGGTGGCACGACAACCCGTGCTTGATGCAAGAGCTCGGTACGGACGGAGAGCGATGGATCGATCGGGCTCACGCAGCTGGTAGGTGTCTACCGGATCAACGACCTCAAGATCGACCTCGGCATCGCGCAGGTGGTGCCCATCGTTCTCAAGGACCGCGCCGCGCTCTTCTCCGAAATTGGCAACGTTCGAAGCCGCAAGTCCTACCGACGCCACGACAGCACCGCGTACGACTTGCTCATGTCCCCTGCCGACACCTTTCTGTCCCCAGCGACGAGCGACCACGTCCGCAGCGTCGACTGTTAAGTTATGACTAAGTTAAATGAAACCTTCCCGACGATCCAAAGACGAGGCTACCTTCCTGGACTACGAAGCGTTGGTAGAAAGGGCCACAGGACAAGGCAGAACGAGTCGTCCTGGATGAGGCTCGGCAATCGGAGGCAGATGGCAGGGACAGCACCAAAGCCACCAGAGCAACTGACTGAGATCACGAACCAAAGACCAATTGTAGACTGCGCGTTGCGAGGCGTTGGACCCTGAATGCGATGCAACGGGTTGCCACCGTAAGCAGACGATGGATAGAGCTCACAGGGTACACAGGAAATGGTCAATACACAGAAGAACTTAGTCGGCATGCTGCTTAACGGGCGTACTCTTCTCCAAGTGCTTCATTTGCAAGAAACCGAAGACGTACATGAGTGGGATGAACGTCCATCGAAGCGCGGGGACCGTCGGGAATGCACGCGTGGCGACAAAGCGGACGAGCCCGGCTCCGAGTGGCGCCGTCTGCAGAATGAGAATCACCGCGTTGTCAGGACCGCGCGCAAACTTCGCCAAGGCCGCCGCCACCAAGACGGCCCCGTACAAAGCTACAGCGTCGTGCACGAGGGGCGGGAGTAGAGCCGGTGGCAGCAGGGTGAAAGTCATGTAGTACAGCCATGCTGTCCAGAGGCCGAAGATGCCTACGGACTGCAGATAGGCAAGCAGCAGTCCCATGCCGACACTGAACGCCACGCGCAGCTCGAGCGCCTGCTCCATCTCGAGAAGCAACGGCGGGCACAGGACGTAGGCCACGGCGCACACAAGGACAAACACAATAGCGCGCGTCAGTTTGTACCCGCGCACACCGACGAGAACGCTGATGAAGCCGAGGCCCAGCACTGCTGCGTACTTGTACTGCAACGCGGTCGCATCGGACGCCGCGCCAAAGTCGAAGATGGTGTCGAAGATTCGGGCGTGGTCCAGCAGTGCGTTCATGATATCGTGGAGGGCAACGAGCCCGTTCTGGGCCGGAAAGGACGAGGTCGAGGCGCCCACCGGCGGCGCCAGAGGACTCGCAGAAGCCATTCGCAGCAGAAGCGGCAATCGAAAATGACTCAACGGGCGGATGCCAACGGCGCGCCGCCGGTTCTTTCTCCCGGCGAGAAAAGGCGCAGTTTAGCTAAACCCGGTCCCGCGGCGAGCCAATCAGCGACGAGCCATGACGTGGCACCGCCAGATGACGCAATCGTCGGACGGCGGTGATGCATCGGCGGCCGACATCGAGGCGCGCCTGTCACGGGCCCCGTTGCCGCCACCGCGGACGCTGCGTCGGTCGCGTCCCAAGCGCCAAAGGCCACACAAAGCACGTATTGAATTAGGCGACAGGCGTTACTGGCGACGGAATGATGCCGTCCGGTTGAGCCTACTCGGTCTTGGCTTTGTGCGCATCCATGGCGGCGGCCATCGTGTCGATCGACTTGAACTGGCGGGTCCACGCCGAGTTGTACAGGAACGGGCGCAGATCGAAGCGGTTGTCGTCGGGCGAGTAGTTTTCCGCGTGGTATGACGGCGTGAGCGTCGTCATCTTGTGGCGGTTGATGCCGTAGTAGAAGAAGAAGCGTTTGACCTTAGCCGCGACCTCCGTCGGCGTCAGCGCCGTCCACACGTGCGAGAGCTTGCGGAACATCCAGAGCGGTCCGCAGCGGTCGATCTTGCGCAGACGTCCGAACCACCCGAGCTCCTCGTACGTCATGCCCATGTCTTCCTCGTCCACCTGTGAGTGCTCCTCGTTGGCGCCAGCCGCCATCGGGCGTAGCTCCGCCGTCGGGGGCGCCGCCACCACCGTCGCGAGCGTGGGGTAGTTGTACTTTTTGGCCGCGTACACAAGCAGCCGCTTGAGGTCCGTCTTGGAAACGGCGCCGATAGGGTTGAGATCGGCCGAACTGCAGTCGTATTTGGTCATGTACCCGCGCAACGCTTCATCGACGTTGGCCGAGCCAAGCACGAGGAGAAAGCCCGACTTGGAGCGCACCCATGGCAGCAACTGCGCGAGGAGGTAGGCCATGACCATGCGCAGGCGAGCCTGGATGTTCTGCAGCGCCAGGTCCTCGGAGGCGGACCCGCCGTGAACACCGAAGCGCGGCGTCTTGCCCACGAGCAGCGAGAACGTCGAAACGACCGCCGATACCATGGCGTCGATTTTGACGGTCAGGTGGTAGTTGCCAATCTCGGCCGCCAGCGTCTTGGCCCGTGTCTCCGTCGCGAGCGACGAGTTCTCAGTGCCCATGTACGTCGTGTGGAGCACGTGGCTCGCGAGGTCTGCAGGCTTCAGCGGTGTGTAGGCCGTGCCTTCCTTGCCGAGGAGGTACAGGATGTCCTTCTGCACCTGCACGTCGCCGGAGTTGGCGGCGGCCGTCGCCAAGTGGCACATGACGCCGACGATGGCCGCGACCGACGCCGAGTCGGCGCCACCCGACAGCGGCAGGAAGAAGCCCTTCGCGCGCGACCGGCGCAGGTAGTCCCACATCCAGCACGCCGGGCCAAGCGCAATTTCCTCTTCAGGCGCATGGAACTTGAAATCGATGCGAGGCGACGGCGCGAGGAAGGCCGTCGTCTCGGCGGGCGGGCACACGCGGAAGTTGAGGTCGACGCGTGGCAGCGCCCGCGTCTCGGGCGTGCTCGCTTGCTCGCTGCGGGAGCTGCAAGCGCCACGATAGGAGCGGACGTCATCGAGGTCCACGATGGCGGTGATCACTTCAACGTCCGAGACCGAGAACTGCGAGCCTTGCGCCACGATGTGGCCGTTCACGACGATGAGCGCGCAGCCGTCGTAGTAGAGGCGCCCGCCGTCGCAACCCTGCTGGTTGGCATAGAGGTACACGCCGCCAGCTATAAGAGCACATGAGCCTGGCAGAGGGCTGGCGAGAGACCGTACCCTTGGCGGTGGCGCCGCGAATGAGATCAATGCGGTGGTGGAGCTTGCGGAGCTCGTGGTGGGAGCCCGAACCGTTGCCGATGATCTCCACGCCGCCGAGTGCAAGCGAAATGTGCGGTGCGTCAGGCGTGAAGAGCTCTTCGCAAGTTTCCGATGAGATGACCTATGTTGCATGAGACGTTGTGCCAGGAACAGGACAGCCGCATACCGAATCACGCGTTGCGATGGCACCAATGCCAAAGGGCACCTCGACCTGCCCCGTGAGCTGCTGGATCGAGAGCGGCAGCATGTGCGACTGCAAGTTTTGCTTGGGATCCGCATCGATCTTCCACGTCGTGAACCTAGATGTAGCTGAATGAGTTGCGCAGTATATCCTAGAGTTGCGTACCAACGGGTCTCGCGGTAGTTGCCATCGTCGGCATGGAAAAGCTTGGGGCGGATGAAGATGATCTTGCGGTCCAGGCAGAAAACGCGGCAGTTGTACCGCACACCGGCGTGCATCACGGGCATACCAATGTCGCAGAGAATGCCATCCGTGACATCGGAGGCAAGGAGCGTGGCCATGCTCTCCCAGCAGTGGTAAAACGTATCGGCTTCTAGGAAATGATCTTCGCAGCCATAGCCACAGATCTCAAGCTCCGGGCCGAGGCGGTACGTAGCGCCGCGACTCTTGGCAATGCGGATACTCGACATGATGCGCTCGAGGTTGCCATCAAAGTCCAGCGCCCACTGGTTGAGGTTGCACGTGGCCACGGTCAGCAGCGGCGCGTTGAGGTTCATCGTGGTTGCGGCCAATGCGAAAATGACTTCAAACGCCCAGGAGAGTCACTGGCTGCCCATTGGCTCAAATATCACCTCACGCTTTTTAGCCAATGGCATCGCGCGGCCATAATTCCAGCAGCGTCGGCGTTGATCCCCCACAGTGCCTGGCCGCGGCCCCGCGTCTCCTCGGCGCTTGAGCCTCGAGAGTCTTCGTGCCTCCGCCGAGCTGCCTAGCCATCTACTAGAGGCATATGTACGAGATGTCAACCCATGCGTTCAAGAGGTCAAAAAAGGGGACGTATGGGAAGAGCCGCGATCTTTCTTGATGTGGTCAGGGCGAGGGTGGCCCAACGCTCTTCACAACTGCAAAGCTCTCATGACCGTGCCCCGGCCGCAGCTCGCGTGTTAAGATGCTCTCGCGGGCAGCTGCAGCGCGCTCCGTGGCGGCCACAGAGTCTCAGTCTCTCGAAGCTTAGTTGTCGAGCCCCTGATACATCGCACGATGTTGCCACCACCGTCTCCGTACGGTGCTTTGAGAGCCGATTGAGCACGACCGGGGCTGGCGCTTGAGTCCAAAGCCCCTGACGCCAACGCCAACGTCCATGTGTCGAATGGGTGGAAGACAAGGTTAAGGTTAATATAGGCAGACGCTAACGCTCACGGGCCGTGGCTGCTTCTATACAGACGCTGGGCCTCCGCAGGCGGACTCGTCGACGTCGTGTGCGGGTACATGCGGTCGTACATGTGCTGCAGGATGGCGCTGACGTGGACGGCCGTGGGGCGCTCCTCTGGAACGTACGAGAGGCACTGCTCCGCGAGCTCGACGAGCCATTCAGGCGACGCGTCGTTGAAGGTCGGTCGGATTGTGCCGTCGCGCAGCCGGTCGAGCAGCGCGAAGTCCGAGAGCGGCTCCGTCGACTGTGCGTCGAGGCTCACCCGCAGGTTGGCATCCCAGAACGGCACCTGATGCGTGGCGATCTCCGAGAGCATGATGCCGAATGAGTACATATCGGCGGCCACTGTGTAGCGCTTGCCGCGGAGTACTTCAGGCGCCGTCCAGCGGTACGTGCCGATGCCCTGGGTCATCGTCGCTTCGATGGCTTCGCGCGACACGCCAAAGTCGATAAGCTTGCCTCTCGCGTCCTTGGTCAAAAGCACGTTGCGCGACTTGAGATCGCGGTGGATGATGGCGTTCGAGTGCAAGTAGATGAGGCCGTTGACCACGTCGAGGGCGCACAAGATCTTTTGGTTCCAGGGGAAGAGCGCCGCGGGATCTGCCTCCGTGTTGCTCAAATGGTCGCGCAGATCGCCGTGGGCCATGTACTCCAGCACGAGCTGGATGTCCCGCGGGCGCGTCCACGCCACGCCGATGAAGCGCACGATGTAGGGCGAGTCCATGCGCGCCATGAGCTTGATCTCGTCGATGAACGACTGGACGGCGTCGCGCGCACGGTCGGGGTGCAGTAGCCGCTTGAGCGCCACGGGCTGCCCCTTGTAGTCGCCCAACGACACGATGCCGTGGGCGCCCGTGGCCAGCACACGCACCTCGCGGAGCCGCGCATAGTCGAGCCGGTACAATGCCAAGTCGCCGAGGTTTAGCTCGGCGTCCGCGGCTGCATCGTGCGGGGCCGTGTAGTACGCGGCGGCGGGTTCCGAAAGGAACGACCGCTTTCCCGACTGCGACCGCAGCACGATGTGGTCGCCCGACGGGTTGTTAAGGTCCTCGGTGGGCGTGCGCGCGGCCCAACGCGCGGCGCGCCTCTTCTTGTACACCATAAAGATTATAATGGCGATGGCACCGACGGCTACAAGGCTCACGACGAGGATGATGGTCTGGTTGCTGCCCCAGGAACTGCTGCTGGTCTTGGCGAGGCAGTACTCGGAGTAAAACATGCCAGCGATCGTCGTGTTGGCCAGCTTTTGGCAGACGCTGCATGGGAAGGACACGGCCTCGAAGTTCACGAGACTACCAGAGCAGTCCTTCTCTGAGTTCATTCGATAGCAGTCGTAGCCAGAGTATGATGCGCACTCTTTGCCGTCGTCCGAAGTATTGCGCGCAATTGTAAACACGGTGTTGTTGTCAAGCCCGACGCAGCCCCAGCCGTCCGTGATACCGTAACGCTGGAGCGCCTGGGTGACCTGTGGCTGTGCGTTTGGCGCTGGCGTACTCGTCGTCGGCGCCGGTGTTTTATTCGTTGTGCCCGATGTTGGCACCGGTGCCGTTGTGGGCGTCGGACTGGGTGTCCCCTGTGTAGGCTGCGGCGCCGGCGTCACAGGGCTTGTTGTTGTAGGCACGGGCGTCGTGGCGTTATCAGCCGCCACGACCCCTACCAGCGCGATCCCGAAGAGAAGCATCGCGCGCCGTACCATCCTCATCGCGGTCGTCGAGGGGCGGACGTCCGTCTTCTTCTCTGTTTCTACTCTCGGCGGACGACGCCCGGCCGAAATTACGAACCGGCCTTACTTACAACAATCCAGTTTGTCTCGGGCCCCGTTTATTGGTTAAAAATACACTCTTTTTTTCGATTGGTCAAAAATCAACGGGGGACGGACCATCTTGAGCCATCTTTGCGCCTAGTGCAAGGTCGGGCGTGTGCAATCCCGTCGTCTGAGGTCGCCCCTACATGCATTACCCGTACCGCCAAGGGTCCCTCCCACTGGTGCTCCCCATGTCACCGCCAGACGCCACGTCCAATGGCCGCCGGCGGGAGCCCAGACGTCGCATGGGCTGTTCGCCAGTCGGTGTCCACCTGTGTGGGATTGCTGCGTCCGCCTGATCAGCCCTGCTTGGCGCGAGGTTCCATCACTTGCTCTGGCTGGACACCAAGCAGTGATATGGCGACTGTGATCTTGATGCCATGATGCTCATTACCAAACACTTGGCCAATATTTGGCCCATGGCGGAGGATCCACACAGAAGCCCAACTCCGTACCATGCGTAGCCTTGCCATGGGGCCGCCAGGAAGCCGTCCATCGAGCTACGGAGGTGGATTCTTGTCGCCGGTCCGCGCACCGCGGCAGTGACTGCTCCCTGCGCAGACTGTTGTTGCGATCTTCCACTGTGCAGTGTATCTCGCATAATTTTGACCAATCACATGCACTGTTCCTCGAAAAAGAATCGAACTTTTGCATACAAATACCAAGTATAGAGATGAGAAGCGCGCCAATGACATATTCACGGAAGGTTGAGCCAGTTGACAAATGGACTTCCGGGACGAGCACCTGACCACCACACACGACGGTCGTGACCACGCCGCCAGTCCGGCCGAGCAGCGCCGCCTGGCCGAAGAGGCTGCGTACGAGCGTCAGCTTGAGGCTGTCATGGCCATCTCGCTTGCAGAGCAGGCCCAGCGTGAGCGCATCGAACGACAGGCTTCCATGGACGAAGACGCTCGTCGTGCCGACGAAGACGTAGCCTTGGAGGCCTTCAAGAAGCAGGTGGAAGAGAAGCGACGTCTCCGCGAGGAGGCACAGGCGCTTCACGAGCAAAAGGTGCTCGACGCAGTTCTCAAAGCCTCGCTCGTCGAATTCAATGAGCGCACTCGCATCGAGCATACGGCGGACGACGAGGAGCGATTGCGCAGTACATCGCTCGAGACACAACAGCAACAAATTGCAGCCATGAAAGCGGCAGCCCAACGCTCGAAAACGACCGCTGTTCAGAACGTCCTCGATCTCAAGAAGAAGGCGCATGACGCAAAGGAGCAGGCACGTCGCGCTGTCGAAGAGTACCAGAACAAGGTACAAGAGGGCCAGAATAAGCTGCTCGCGCTCGCACAGCTCGAAAAGGAACGTGACCACCAGGCACTTCTTGAGGCGGCAAAGCAGCGACAGGAAGAGGCCGCAGCGAAACGTCTCGAGGCCGAACGCCGGGCCCAAGAAGCCATCGAGCGCGCCCAACTCATGCGCGAAAAAGCGCTACAGGCGGCCAAGCTTGCCCGACAGACGTCACGGGCGGCCATCGAAAGCTCCATCGAGCAGGAGGAGGCGACGCGCGCCCTGACATACGAACTCAAGTTAAATGCGCTCGGCGCGGAAAAGGACGAAGCGGCTCGCGTACGCTTAGAGAAAGAAGCCGCCGCGCAAGAAAAGCTGCAGAGGGCCATGGCGCTCAGTGAGCAGGCGGCGGCTGCGTCGGCCAAGTTGTCGCGAGGAACGTCGTCCGCCTGAGTGTACGTCGCTGGAGTTTAATTTTATGTTATTTTATTCCATGAAAATGGACATGATTTCTCACGCGTGAGACTGTTGTAAATTTCACGTTTCCCACGTGGACACGTGAAAAACCCAAGTGGCAAGTTGCACCTCGCATCATCGAGTCAATGAACTTGCCTCTGGCACTCGACAAGCGAGCGCCAGCCTTGAGGCTGATCCTCCCGAACCACCGCCGCTCCATGGCACCAGCCTTGGGATCGCTGTGTGTGGTGTGCTGCGAGTTCGCCAAGTCGTTGCCGACGGCTTGCCTTCGTGCACCGCTTCGGCTCAACAACAAACGATGCTCGCAGCTGTACCGCAACCCGTGCACCGGTGCGCGCGGTTTGAGACCGCAGCGCAGGCGACGGACATTGCCCACATGAGCGTGGTGGATGCGACATCTTTGTTTGCGTCCATGACGCATATTGGCATGATAGCATAAGCCGTTTCTGCAATGGCTGCTGGAGTTTCGACAATAGAAGAGCTGGAGAAAGCTTCGAATGAAGGCGGGGCAGAGTCCGCGGGTGGCTGTGCCGTGGGCATCGACGGAGAGACAGAGGCGCGTGCTTGGGTCTCCTCGACGTCGGCGACGTCACCGCCACGATCAAGAGCGCTACGTGGAGCGACGGGTCAGCTCTTGGCGTTTGTCACACGTAAATATCACCGGGCGGCATCTCGTTTCCCACGTGAAACTGCTGCGAGCGATCGCCCACAAGCCGATTGGAGTGTGACAGCAAGGACCGATGGACGTGCGCGCGGCGGACGCAGCAAGCGCGGACAGACTCGTGGACATGGCGGTGCCGCACACGTGCAACGCGTTGGACAATGGCCACCAACCAAAACCACACGAAGGTGGCATCTTGGTGCCGCACAGCAAGCGGAGCGAGCCACGCCCCGTCGAGACAGACTCCGAGGATGACGGAGACGTCGCGCGATCGGGGTGCAAAGCGAAGCAGTCGTATCGCGTGGATGCTACAGCCAAGACTCACCCGACTGCCGTCTTCAAGGACGACGGCTCCACCGTGTGCGTCGAACATCGCAAACACCATCTGAATGGTGCCTCTGTTACCAAGCCTCATGATGGTCCCTATCTGGAACCAACCAACGCCGCTGCGACTCACTACCGGTGCGAGAAGCAAGCCACCCTCGCTGCCAAAATATCCGACGCACAAGCGGCGATCGCGAGGGCCGACGACGTGGCTCGACACCGCATTGAAGCGACCGGCACCGCGGCTGAGATGGCCTTGAAGGACGAAGAAGAGAAAGAGCTTGCCGCCTTCCGCGCACAGCTCGAGGCAACACGCGCGAAGCGCCGCGAGGCTGCAGAGGCGCACGACCAAAAGGTTCTCGAGGCCGTCCTTGCCGCGTCGCTCTTCGAGTACACGGAAACGCAGCGCATCGAGAAGCAGCTCGCGGATGCCGAGGCAGAGATCGAGCGCACGCGACAGCTGCACATAGCGGAGCAAGAGCGCGCGCGTGAGCGCTCAGCGTCCCTAAAGCAAGCGGCACTCGAGGCCGTGGCTGCGTCGCAGGCTAAGGCCCGGCAGCTCACCGAGGCCGCGACCCAGGCCGTGCACGCCTACCAAGAGACCGAGATGCATCGTCAAGAAGCTCTAGCGGCCCACTCGGAGCAAGCGGCCGAGCGGGACTTGCAGGCTCAGCTGCAGGCGCTGCGCGACCGCCAAGAGGCCGCGACATTCCGCCGCCAAGAGAGCGAGCGCGCCGCAGCTGCCGCAATGGCCCGCGCACAAGCGCTGCGCGACGAGGCCATCGCAAAGGCCAAGCACGTCCGGGAGCTGTCCAAACACAAAGTCACCGTGGAGCTCGACCAGGAGGCACAGCTGCGGGAGCTACAATACGAGGCTCAGCGGCAGGCGCTGCAGCGAGACAAGGAGCTCGCGACGCAGCGGCGCGTGGAGAGGGAGCAGGCGGCCGCGCAAGCGCAAGCGAGGGCCGAGCAGCTGCGCCGCGACGCCATCGCCAAGGCCAAGGAACTTCGGCAGCTTTCCAAGAGCCACGTGCAGGTCCAGCTCCAGCGCGAAGACAGCGTCCGCGAGCACAGCTACACTAGCCAGCTGGGCGCGCTGCAAGCCGACAAAGAAGCGGCCACGGCGCGGCGCATCGAGGCGGAGCGCAGAGCCGCCGACGCCCTAGCCCGCGCACAAGCGCTACAAGCCCAGGTACCCGCCACCTCGACCTTCGGACAACTCCAAGCGCCGGTGCCTCTTGACGATGGCTGGTCTATGGAGCCTTCAGTGCTCTGCAGCGCGACGTCGGCGCGCTCTGCGACGACCACGCCTGCGGCACGAACGCAAGCGCCACTGCAGGCTCCAGCGCAAGCGCCACTGCAGGTTCCAGCGCAAGCGCCACTGCAGGCACCAGCGCAAGCACCACTGCAGGTTCCAGCGCAAGCGCCACTGCAGGCGCCAGCGCAAGCGTCTTTACAGGTTCCTGGCCGCGCACCAGCGCCTGCAAAGAAGATCAAGGACAAGAAGTGCGCAATCATGTAAGTTAATCGGGGTTTATAGTTTTTAGCGCATGGCACGAGACGAATAAGTTAGAAAAGGTGGGCGAAGCCGTTGTTGCTTCGGGCGGCCACGGGCGTCCCGCGGTGCTTTGCTGCGCGGTACTTGTGGGCCACGGGGCTGTCGAACGTATCGTCGTCAAAGTCGTCGGCTTGGTCGTAGAGCAGGTCCCTGTAGCTCATGTCTTCCGGAGCGTCGCCGTCATCGTCGCAGCTGGCGGTAGACTCTTCCGCCGTCTCGGCGTCGGAGACTACGCTGGCCGAGCGCGGCGGCTTCTTCCCTGCGAAGAGGCCGTCCGAGTCACGCTGGCTCTCGTAGGCGGCGACGCTGTCCACGAGCCACGGGTGCTCGAGGAGGTCGGCGATCGACGGCCGTTGCCGGACGTCTGACACAAAGATCGCCCGCAAGAACTCGACCAAGCCGGACGACATGGTATCGGGGTACTTGATCTGATTGCGGTAGACGTCCTGGCGCAGCGCCGCGAAGGTGCTGTCGTCGAACGGTGCGCAGCCCGTCGTGAGAGCGAAGAGAAGAACACCGGCACTCCACACGTCCGCGGGGCCGCCTTCGACGCCGGTCTCGCGCGTGTTGCTGTTGAGGAACAGCAGCTCGGGGGCACAGTAGAGCGGGGTGCCACACACAGTCTTCAGCCGTGCTTCTGACTTCTCAGAGAGACCAAAGTCGATGAGCTTCAAGCGGCGGCCGGGGGCGATGAGCACACTAGATAGAGCTCGTGAGGTCAACTATGGGCGTTGGGCACGCGCGTACTTTTCGAGCTTGAGGTCTCGGTGCCAGACGTGTTCGCCATGGCAGTAGTTGACAGCATGCAGCAGCTGCTGAAACACGTAAGCAGCCGTCTGCTCGTCCATCTTGTTGTATTCAAGAATCTGGTGAAGCAGGTCGTGGCCATCCACGAGTTCGTGTACGATAACAATGCGGTGGGATGTCTCGTAACCCCCAAGGTATTCAATGATGTTGGCGTGGCTCAGGTCTTTGGCAATGACAAGTTCGCCAATGATCTTCTGCAAGCGGCGACGCGCGCGCTGAACGGCCGTGTCGCGCGAGTTGTGTCCTTCCGCCGCGATGGACTTGCGCTGCTCAATCATGGCAGCCTTGTCGAACACTTTGATGGCAACGCGCCGTTCGAGAGTGTGATCGTAGGCTGCGTACACTTTCGCCGTGGCGCCACTGCCAATGACGTTTTCAAAGGTAAACTACAGTCAATGATGTGAATCATGTTGTCCTCAAGACAATCACTACCTTCTCGTGGAGCTCCTTTTCCGTGATCTCCGGGCCGAGGAGGCTTCGGAGCTGGTCGTGCAAGGATGGTCGTTTCGCCGGCCCAGTCATCATATGGGTCGCGTTGTCGTGTATCTATCCGTCGGTCGTCGTTGTCGAAGGGCCGCAGGCGGGCGTCAGCAGCATGCACAAGGCGGAGCGATATCGGGAATGAAGGATGATGGCAGCTGATAGCGAACCGCCGAACATCCATTTTGGTTCCACCCACGGAGTCTCCCGACTTGGTTTCAGTATGGGTCCCAGCGCTGCACCGGATTGGTCGTTTTATGGCCAATCAACGCTGTTGAACAGAAACCGTCAGGCTTTTTAACCAATCAACGCGCGACCCAACTTTTGACCACCGTTCGGTTCAAGGATCGGCCGTGTATTTCTCACGAGTAACGGCGAATCATTTTGGCCAATCAAAAGCAAGGCCGCCCGGAAGCGGCCAATCACAGCGCGGAATGCCGTTGACACGGCAACGCGTAGCTTGAAGTTGCGTCCGAGGTTGTCGCGACCCGACCGCGATCTTGGCCCAGACGGCCGTCGGACGGCCGAGGGCGACGTTGACGGTCGCCAGGTCGACGAAGAAGGTTACCAGGTCGGTGCGGTACGGCCAGCCTAGGGCCCGACGTGGAAAGCGGCCGAGCCTTACCTTCGAGGCACACAGAAGCTTCACGGGACACGTGCGTGTGGGTCGCGGAATGCGTGCGCGTTGCTGATCAGACGCGCAGAGGCGGCGTTCTGAGAGCGGCTACTGTCATGCCCTCACGAGATGGGGCCCGTGCCACAGGGACCTTTCCCTTCGCGTTCGCCGGCTCTGGCGATGCTAGTAGCCCCGCCCGCTCCCTATTTGAACTGGCCAGAACTCGTGGCAGGGAATGGCGCCAGAGACGAGTAGCACCTCCAGATCGAACAGCGAGAAGGGTGGATCTGGGAGGATGCAATCAGAACAGCGATTTCGTTTGGGGGCGGATGGGAGTGGCGCATGACAGTTAACATGGCTTCTTTTCCCCCTCGTCTCATGCGTCCGACCTGATCGTTCGAGACGTCCCAAGCTGCGCGCATGTCGGTCGCAGCTCGTCGACTGAGGTGCAACGGGTCCACTACGCACGCACTTCGCCGGAAGCTCCCTGTGCTGGTGACGGGACGGTGTCGCTCCTGGCTGCTGCAAAGTGCGCCTGGGACGATGCTAAGTGCGATCAACCCATCGACGCACGTCTCGGCGACATTCCGAGGCTTGTGCAATCTCTCGATCAAGCGACAACACGCGCTCTCAAGCGGCAGGGTTGACATGCAAGAAAGGCAGCATAGAAGCTTAAACGTGTGTTTAGTGCGCTGTCCAGTCCGGCTGCAGTGCCGACGTCAGTGGAGGAAGCTTGTGCGGCAGGACTGCGCTAGGCGCCGGCGCCACCTGCGCTTCCGAAGGAGGCGATGGGAATCGCGTGGCGTTGAGGCGTTCGAGGGCGATGGCCTCCAGCAACCGAAGCCGATGCGCTGGTCGCACCATGCCGAACGCGGTCTCCAGCGCGTCGTCGGTGAGCTCTACACGCGCATTGGAATCACCGACACGCCTCGGGCCACTACGCATGAGGCCGAGGCCGTCCACGGCATGGAATGCGTCTTCGTATTGCGGCAGCGATAGTTTCCGCAAGAATTTCGCGACGTCAGCTGCTGTCCACGTTGCGATACCCGGGGTCGCCGCGCGGCGCTTGGACCACGCAGGGTCCCACGTCCGCAAAAGGGCTACGACGTCGGCGTGGCCCTCCTTGAGAGCGGCATCCAGAGGAGTCTCCCTGTCCACGTGCGACACGATGTCGGGGCGAGCGCCTGCGATCAGGAGAGCTTTGGTGCACTCGAGAGCTCCTTCGGCTGCGGACAGGTGCAGGGCTGTCCAGCCCCACGCGTTCTGCTCGTCGAGAAGGACGTTGGTCTGCAAAAGATGGTGCAAACATCGCTTGGCGTTGTTCTCCGCTGCTAGATGCAGAGCCTGCAGCACGGCGTCAGTCGCCCAAGAGTGCCTCATCGCCTGACCGTGTTGCCATCCGGGTCCTTCAAGTTGCAGTTGGCGCCGCGCCTGCGCACATCATGAGGGGGCTTCGCGCTGAGCGTTCGACCGCAGGAGGAGGTGCACGGTGTGGTGAGCGTGCCACGCGCACGCGAGCATGAGGGCCGTTCGGTCGTGCTGCCCGCGGTCGTTGATAGCGTCATTGGACTCGGTGCAAAAGCGCTGCAAGTACGCGTCGAGCAAGGCCGCATCGTTGCTCAAGGCTATGGCCACGAGGGCGTCCGCCGAGGCTTCGGGAGACGCCATCACACACGGTAACGTCCACAGCTGTTGCCGCAAAACCGTCGCCATGGGCCAGAATCTGAGCGCCGATGCGACGGAGGTGGTGCACTTCCGCAAAATGGTGCCGTCGCCGCGTGGTGCCGGGGCTTATTGATGCGACAGGTCAAGCACACGTATGCGGGCAATGTGTCCAAGCTTGAGAAACACTTTGACTCGGCGTCGCTAGGCTTCCAGGTACGTCTTCCGCTCACAGTGCCTGCAGCGCCGTCGGCCCTAGATCTCTCGGGCCAGCTACATCGACCTGAGCAATCGCATTGAAGGCGCAATCGAGGCCATCACTGACTCCCTGCAGCGAGAAGCCAAACGGAACAAGTATTTGGACGAGAAGATGGAGTTCTTTGCCGCAGTCGAAGACGGCCGCATCGTGCTTGGCGACACGTTGCTCCACCTGGGCGTGCGTCTCGGGCACGTTGACGTTGTTCTCTTCCTTCTCGGTGCTGGGCTGCGCGAGAACATCCCCAACTTTCGAGGTATGCGCCAAGCTCATCGGTCGCGGTGACCTTTGGCGCAGGGCAGTACGCCAACCAGTGCTGCCGACTGCCGTCTGTGCAAGTGCTCATGAACGACGTTGTTCTGGTGCACGACGTCCTCGGCTTCGACTACGACGACGAGCCCAAGGTATGCTGCCGACCGCGACGCCGCTTCACGCGTTGCAGGTGCACCGCTTGGTCAACAGCCTCCGCACGCTGTGGCCGCTGTGGGCACGCTCGCCGCGCCCATTCCGGCGCTCACGGGGC
>JNBR01000030.1:17805-58946 GCA_002081595.1 Achlya hypogyna
ATGTACGACGCCACAGAGGCCGGTCCCCTCGTGCAAGTGGTCTCCGACACTCGCACGTCGCACTTGCAGTACACCAAGTTCGTCAAGATTGCCGCCACCATGGCCGAGCGGTGCACCGGCTGAGGCACTGACGACTCACACGCGGTAGCTACCGGGCGCGCATGACGCTGTGCGGGCTTCCAATCGCGCTGGAGCTGCTCAAAGCTCACGACACCAAAGCCTACGACGCCAAGCGCGCCTTTCACAAGTGGCCGACGCCGCAGAAGCTTCAGGTCGTTTGGGACGTACGTGCCGCTGTCGCTACTGCAACCGCACGTGTTCGTAGCTGTTAGGCACCAACTTTGCGGGCTGGAAGCACCTCAAGAGCGTCGAGAAGGACGCCGCGTACTTGGTACCAGGGACGAGCCAACAGAAGGCATCTTTGTCACGATAGGGCTTCATCGAAGAGGCCATGAGCGCGTGGATCACGGTCGCTGACAACATGCGCCTCTACCTGGAGGACGCCGAGTTGCCAACCGACGTTGTCGCGCTCGCGAGCGCCGAGCCGCAGATCTGGAAAGCGCGCCTTGCGCCGCCCGCCGACACTGTGGACGACCTCTGCGCGCACATCAGCGGCGTTCAGAAGTTCACAGGGCTCAAGCATCTCAAGGTCGACTAAGAATCCGATGCACCCTTAGTCTTTTGTTCGAGTCTCTAGCTTCTATCCTGCCGCTGCGAGCCTAGCCGAACTTGCCGTCAAAGCCGACAAAGCCCGCGAGCTTGAAGACGGGGAAGAACTTCTTAGAGTGAAGCCGCGAGCACCAGTTCCAGGCGCTCGTGAGGCGGCCGTCGATGCAGCTGCCGGCATCGAAAAAGTTGTCGGCACCGCTACCGTCGAACGCCTCGCGGAAAAAGTCGACGAGGATGTCTTTCTTGAGCGTCTCGGGTCCGCCAAAGGTCGTCGCAATGTACGCCTTTAGCTCTGGGGACTTGGCCGCAAGCGCGTCGATCTCGTCCACCGTCTTGACGATCGGGCGCAATATGTGCCCCACCTGCGCATATTTGTCGATGAACATGAGCGCGTTGGGCACGTTCTTGTCGCCAAGGTGGATGACAGACGAGCCAACCCAGTGGTCGAGGCGCTCTTGCGTCGTGTGCAGCAGTACGTGCATCGCGCGCGACACGAGTGGCGACGGCTGGATGCGGTGCAAGCCCTGGCCCGTGTCCGTGAGCTGGTAAGGGGACTTGGTCGCGAGCAAGTCGTCGTCCGTGAGGCACCACAGCCGGAACATATCGTGGGCGATTTCGCGCCAAAGCGTCAGCGACTGCAGCACGTAGTGGTACTGGCGCGCGTGCGAGTGCGACAGCCGGGCGCCGTCGCTGCCCGAGACAATAGCTAGCGAGTAGGCGGTGTCGTTGGCAACGTCGGCGGGAAAGTGCGCTTGCAGCAGAGCGATCATACGGTCGATGGGGTCGCGCTCAAAGTACAAGTGGTAGTTGTTGTCAGCGATCGAGTAGAGGCACTGCTGGATGTCGTCGGCCGACACGGACGGCGACTGGAAGGTCCGCGTGATCTCCTTGATAGCCGCGTCTTTGGCTTTGATCTGCGCTTGGATCTTGGCGCGGGACTTGCCTTCGGGCGCCACCACCATCGTTGCCGTCTCGATGAGCGGGTGGTCCAAGACGCCGAGCGCGCCGTGGGCTTCGAGAATGGCGTAGGCGGTCTTGAGCGGCTTGACGGGCGAGAAGCCGAGCAAGTCTTGGATGGCGGGCGACACGGCGTCCTGAAGGAGGTACATCAGCGAGCCGTACTCGCCCCGCATCTTCTCTGGGTTCATGATCTTGTACCGCCGGCCGAGCTCAAAGAGGTCGCCGAAAAAGCCCTCGAGCGGTTCGAACTGTTTCTCGTCGAGCAGCGCTTGCCCCGTCTTGTAGTCCATCGACACGACGAGGCCGGACAGAAAGCCCGCGATTTCTTGCAGCTGCAGCCTCGTGCGCTTGGCAGGGTTTGTTGCCGCCGACGTATCGATCTTGTCCGTGTAGTGGCACACGTTGAGCGCAGCCTCGAGGGTGCGCAGACTCTTCCGCTCCTCGTACGTGAGGCGAACGGGGATGTATCGCGCGCGGTCCCGCATGTTCGTGTTTGGGGCCGTCGGCGCGGACGGGAGCTGTTTCGTAGAAGACAGACCGCCTAGAAACAATGAGCCCATCAAGGTACAGATGTTGCGGCCGCGCGGGGGGCTGCCGTCATCGCTCTCGTCGGAGGTATCGGCATCACCTTCAAAGGTCCGCGCGCTGCTCACGGCCGAAGATGGCACCGGTAGCGTTGACTTGGCGAGTGGGGTCTACCACTGAGCTTTAGGTCGTGTCACGTAGAGAGGACAGACCGTGGTGTCTTCACGCAGGATGGGCTGGAACGTGTGCGTCTTACGGTTGCCCTTGCGATGCTGACCACCGTAGCAAAGCCGACAAAAGTGATCGTGGCATTGCTCGCAGAAGACTTCGGACCGCTGGTGGCGACACTCGATACACACTTCAGTATCCACGTTCTCGTCGTCGTCCATCGTCTCGTCCTCGGCCCCACCGACACAGACCCCCACAGCAGACACAGGCATCACCGCCACGATCTCGCTGTCACTAACTTCATCCTCGTGGTCCAACAGCGCGGACAGCCGGCGCAAGCGACTGATCCCGGAGTAGTCGGCCATCGTCCTGCCGTCGTTTCCCAAAATTAGTCTGTGGTCGTCCACACCGTCTTTTCATTGGCGAAAAAGAAGACTTAATCGGCCAATCCACCGCCTCATATCCCATACCCCGACCTTCCTCGACGCAATCGCGTTCCTTCACAGTTCGTCTGCGCGTGAACCTCCCAAGGACCGCGCTTCGCCCCGCCGCTCCTTCTGCGAGCGTCGCCACCGCATGCGGGCTCGTGAGCAGCTGCCGTTCGCCGTGTGTGCCACCCGGTGGGGCGGATTGGCCCAAACGCAATCTTTCCGCACCCACCAAGTCCCCGAGGCTCTAGCCTCGCGCAGCGTTCGCAGAGGCACCGCTTGGATTGTGCGAACGAGAGCGGGTGCTGATGGCCTCGCATACGGGCGGACAGGAATCATCCGTCATCTTGGTCGTCTCCGCTTCTTGCGGTCCACAAAGGTCGGCGGCGTTCACAAGAAGTCCGTTCGGGTCCTTGATTGGCCAAAATCCACCTGTCTCCACCAATGGGAAACTGTCTTTCTGCGAGGATATTTTGTGCGGTGGGGAGTGGGCCGGCTGAGCGCCCTCGCAGGTTGATCGGCGGGCGGCCGACGCGACGCGATCACCTGCGCGGCTGTCTATCGACGGTGTCGCCCGTCGGCGACGGGGCAGAGCCCGCGCGCTCCACAAGTCATTTCTGCGAAGGGGTATCCGGTTGATCCGGATACGAGGTTGCACTTGGGTGCGAAAATTCTCCGGGGATTTTGCGGTCATTTTTGGATTGGCGAAAGGAATGGCTGAAGTCACAAGCGCCGAGCAGGTTAACGTCCAGTTGCAGGCCAAGGTAGAGGAGGCCAAGGCCGCGATTGCCGAGCAGCCCAAGGAGGCCAAGGCCAAGGCGGCGCCGGCACCGCGCGTGTACGAATCGAAGCTCGCGGAGGTCCGCGAGTGGAAGAAGAGCGAGCTGAGCCTGGACGAGCGTTTTGAGCTCTGCCGCAGCGTGGGCGAAGAATGCATCAAGGAAGAGGAGCTCCGCTTGCTTCTTGAGAAGAAGGACCACCCGATCTGCTACGATGGCTTCGAGCCTTCGGGTCGTATGCACATTGCCCAGGGTATCCTCCGCGTCATCAACGTCAACCGCCTCACGAGCGCTGGCTGCATCTTCCGCTTTTGGGTCGCCGATTGGTTTGCACTCCTCAACAACAAGATGGGCGGTGACCTCAAGAAGATCCGCAAGGTCGGCCAGTACATGATCGAAATCTGGAAGGCTGCCGGCATGAACATGGACAACGTGCAGTTCCTCTGGGCCTCGGACGAGATCAATGCGCATGCCGACGAATACTGGACGCGCGTCATCGATGTGGCGCGCCGCTTCAACATTGCGCGTATCCAGCGTTGCTGCACGATCATGGGCCGCAAGGAGGCTGACGACATGAGCGCTGCCCAGCTCATGTACCCGTGCATGCAGTGCGCCGACGTGTTCTTCCTCAAGGCGGACATTTGCCAGCTCGGCCTCGACCAGCGCAAGGTCAACATGCTGGCGCGCGAGTACTGCGACGAAGTCAAGATCAAGCACAAGCCCGTCATCATCAGCCACCACATGCTCATGGGCCTCAAGCAGGGCCAGGAGAAGATGAGCAAGAGCGACCCCGACTCGGCTATTTTCATGGAAGACACGGCTTCGGACGTGAGCCGCAAGATCAAGAAGGCGTACTGCCCGCCCGGCCAGGTCAACGACAACCCGATCATGGATTACATGAAGCACATCATCTTCCCGCTCTTCACGACGGGTGTCACGGTCAAGCGGAAGGAAGACTTTGGCGGAGACAAGTAGGCCCTTAGGCGCTCCATCCCCCATCGCTCATGTGCATTTCTAGGACGTACATGACGTACGAAGAGCTGGCGGCCGACTACCTCGCCGAGGCGATCCATCCCGGCGACCTCAAGCCCACGCTCACGGATTACCTCAACCAGATCCTGGAGCCTGTTCGCGCCCACTTCTCGCAGGGCGAGCCCAAGAAGCTCCTTGCCGAGATCAAGAAGTTCAAGATCACCAGATAAGCGGGCCATCACGGCGCTCGCGCCATGCATGAAACAAATGTCGTTTGCCTATGCTTGTCGGTCTATGCGGCGTCGGGGAAGTGGTGCTGCCGCAGCGGGTACAGGTGGTGGTTCTTGTCGTTGATCTGGCGCGGGTTGTCCGTCACGAGCCACAACGTGAGCGCGTACCGGCGGGCAGCCACGTCCTCCACCGGCGTCTCACACGGCAGCACGTCGTGGGCCACCAGGTCGCTCCAGAAGACGGCCAGAGTGTCGGCTCGCGGCTCAACGACGTGCGTGCCGTTGGGGGCGAAGACACGGAGCTCTCCACCGTGGCCCGGCGCCCAGTTCGGGTTGAGGTAGTACACCATCGTGACCTTGCGCTTGTCGGGAAGGCCGGCTGTGTCGCAGTGCTTGGGGTCTACTGTCGCGTGAGCCAGTGCAGAGCAGTGGAGGAGGCATACACGAGGCGCCATCGCCAAGCGACACGGCAAGCTTGGACGCGTATGCCCGGGAGCTCATCTGAAGCCCGGGAAAGAGCTTGTTTAGCATGGCGGGTGCTTGCAGCATGACACTGCGCGTGTAGTGCAGGATCGTTGGCGCGAGGTCCCACTCGTTGCCATTGAGCTCCGAGGCGAAGACGTTCGGCTTGGGGTATGACCGCCCCTCGGCGTCGACCGAGTTAGACTGGAACATATGGCCCTCCGCGTAAAGCCGCTCAGCTTCCGTGCGCATCGCCTGGGCAATCGCGCTCGAAGCAAAGTCCCTCAGGATGCAGAAACCTTGCGTGTTGAGGCCATGCTGAATGGCCTCCTGCGTTGCTTGCGGGAAGAGCGGTAGAAGCGTGTTCTCGTCGAAGGCCGGGGCCGAGCTGAACGTGCGCGCACCCACGCGTGCGAGGTGGCGAGTGACGACGCGACGCGCAAGCATCGTGCGAGTTTTGGACAGACAGACGCAAAACCGATTCTGCAATAGTGTGAGACCGGATATAGTGTAATACAACGACCTTCAAATGTACGGTAATAGTGTACGACAAAACGTCTGGTCAACGCGCGCCCACAGTGAGGAGAAGGGCGGTAATATCGTTGCAGCAAGCGCGTGCCCATCGCGGCTTGGTATGCTACGGCACTAACGGTGCAGTCGTTTACTATTGTTGCTATGGCAGAGGCCTCGTACACTGTACTACGCTTTATCACTTGAGCCACAACCTATACGACGTAAATTTGCCTGCCCACAGGAACAAAGGCACGGCAGGAGAGACGCGAACGGCGAGGAGAGGCCGCCACAGACGCTGGCTAGCGTCAAGTAGACGAGCATGGTCCGCGGAGCTTCGTGCATGGAGGGCAGAGCTGGCGCCCCATGCAGCGGCACATGGCGTCGGGAGTGGCGACACTAATCCCATCGCTCTCGCCTGCGTCCGATTGGTTGTTCAATCGTGACTTATGACCAATGGGTGGGAGAATACCCGGCAATATCAGCGAATCAGCGGTCACAGTGGCTTTTGCGCTCCTCTTGCAACAGTGGAAGATGACGGACATCTTCGTGTATGGCACGCTCAAGCGCGGCTTCTTCAACCACGACGTGTACCTCAAGCCCGCACAGGAAAAGGGCAAAGCAACCTTCCGAGGGGAGGCCACGACGGCCGGGCCATTTCCGCTCGTCGTGGGCGGCGACCGCTGCGTGCCGTTCCTGCTTGATATCCCTGGCGAAGGCGTCCCGATCACGGGCGAGCTCTACACTGTGGACGACGCGTGCCTGCAGGGCCTGGACATTCTCGAGGCCGTCGCGAGCGGGTACTATAAGCGCGTCAAGATCCCGGTGATCCTACACAACGAGACGATTGCCTCGTACGTTTACATGCGCAACGTCGAGCCAAACGACCCGTTGCTCGAGCTGCCTACCGTGCCCTGCTACACGCTAGAAGCAGCGAAGGGGTATTCACCGCGGACCGAGATCCCGAACCTCGAGATCCTCGCCTTAATCTACGACATCGAGCCCCACCGGTTGCCCGAGCTCGAGATGGATCTGCGCGGGCTCATGGGGCGCGGGCTCACGTTCAACGAGGCCTGGAAAAGCCTTCTCGGATAACTGGTAAACCCAACACGTTTTTATTGACACAAAAATCTCTTCATTGCGTGCGCACGACGACGGCAGTGATGTCGTCGCGGCTGCCGCGCATGATCGCTTCCTTGGCGATTGCGTCGCACGCCCGCTGACAGGCGTCGTCAATGGCTTCGCCATCGTCAGTCTCGCGCAGTGTCTCCTCCGCGATATCAAGCACCTCGTCGTCCGAGAGAACGTCCCAGACGCCGTCGGTCGCGAGGACGTAAATACTATCGGCGCACAGCGTGCCCTCCGAGATTTCAGGCTCAGCGATGACCCAGCCTTCCATGCCCGGCACCTTCATGTCGATGTCACCGATGGACCGTGACGGCGCGAGCACGCCTGCGACCCGGCCGCTCACGACGGATCCGCCGGCCACGAGGATACGCCGCTTCTCGTTGGGGTCGCTCGCCTTATGATCGTTCGATAGCGCGTGGATCGTGCGCTTGGGGTGGCCGCGCGCTGATACTTCAAGCGCTGATATGCGGCAGTCGCCGACGTTGACAACGAAGCGCCGTGCCGACCCATCCTCAACGACGATTAGGGCGACGAAGCAAGCACCGCTGTAATCGCGCGCTGTGCTGGCGAGCTTGTTGAAAATCGTCTCCAGTGTGGCGACCGCCGCCGCAATTGATGACTTTGTAAGCTCCGGCTGTTCGTCGAGGACGCGCACGAGGTTGTTTTTGACGTACTCTGAGGCGAGGTCGCCGCCGTGGCCGTCCATGACGGCGAAAACGCTGAAACGCTCGCCGCGGTGCATGAGCGCTCGGTCTTCGTTCTCATGGGACGGGCTTTTCCACGAGGCCATGGCGTGCCGAAGTGTGAGCGCAGGGAGCGCGGCCTCGAGGACCTTGAGGTTGACAAAGGGCGTCGCAACCATCTTAACGGGCGACAATGCGGGCAAGCACGAGGCAAAGGGAAAGGTGAGTGCGGCGAAGGAGATTGGGTGGTTCAACGAGAAGAGCTCTTGGCGGAGAGCTGCGCCGGCCATGTACGTGGGCCGCTGCGTCGTCGTGCTACGGCTGCTCGGCTTCGAGGTCGGCCCCTCGAAGAAGTTGCGTTGTTACGCAAAAAAGGCGCAAGCAGATCCGCCTGTCGAAGTTCGAAGACCGGTCTTCGACCGCGCTCTCAACATTTGTAGGAGTCCCTCGAAGTTGTTTGAACGGCCGTTGCTCACACGCCGTGACACACCTTGCGGCGCGTCAGCCTCCACGGGCCGTTCGAAACCTCGGACCTCCCCGACGGCGCCGCCCGTCTCTCGCGGTCTTCGCGGCCGCCGGTCGTCCCGGCCTGCGTGTTGGTCTACGGGGCTGCCTGACGAAGGTCGCAAAAGCTCCTCGAGGCGCGGCAATTGGCACCGCACGGTCGGAGCCTGAGACGCACTGGCTGCACGCCAACGACGGCGTGGGCTGGGCTGCATGGACGCGGTCGCAGCTGGGCGGCCGTGTCTCTGGGGCGAAGGGGATCTGCCCACGGAAGCGTCCTTCTTCGGCGGCGGCCAGGGCGGTGCCACGTGGGCCCAATCACGGCGAAGGATAAATTAAGCCCAAAACCCACCCGGCTGCAGGGATGACGATCACGACGCGGTCCCAGCGCAAGACGTCCTTCTCGGTCAAATACACGCCCGAGGTGGTGGGGCCTGGGGCGTACGCGCCAGCTGACTTAGTTGCCAAGCACGTGCAGCCCAGGCATGCCTCCTTCACTGGGTGGTCCTCACCTGGCCGCGTAGCTACTCGGCATTCGCGAGCTCGGACAAGCGCAACCTCAACAAGAACACGGGCACATCCGCCATCACCCCAGGTACGCGGCCACTGGTGGCAGGCTAAGAAGTCTCCGGCACAGGGCCCGGGGCCTACGTCTCGACGGATCCGATGCCACATGGCACCCCAGCGACCATGAATGCGTTCGCGACCAAGGTGTCGCGCTTCGCCCCGCACGCGCCAGGCTCCTCCATCTACAAAGCGTCGACGGTGCAAGACAACCCCGGCCCGGGCGCGTACACGGCCGAGATCGAGCAGCTCCCGTTGGCGCCGGCTTCAGTGCGGCCGGCGGCGCAATACGTCAACCTCATGCAGCCGGGCGTACCCACAATTCCGCGCAAGGAACAGAGCTACGGCTACACCGCCGATGAGAACGGCGTGCTCAAGCGGCACACGGCACCTGCATCTACCTACTCGGGGCTGGGCCAAGACACCGTTGGCCCCGCGGGCTACAACGTGCGCAAGGAGCCGACGGCGGACTTGGCGACGACGGTGCCAAGCCTCAAGTCCACCGTGAAGCGCGAGGTCTGGGAAGAGCTCTCGCCGCGAATAGACATTCCGGTGCCAACTGTGGCATTTCTGGTGCCTCATGCGGCTTAGGGCCCGGGCCACTACGCGCCCAAGCTGCGGCCGTCGGCGCCTGCGAGCGACCGGCCGAACGCAGTGTTTGCGTCCAAGGTGCCGATCCTGCCGGAGCCGCGCCGGATCGAGAAGGACGAAGAGAAAGCGCTGCTGCTGGCGCTGCAGGAGCAAAGCCACAGCACCAAACCAAAGGTCTGGCGCCTTCTTTGACCCACCGCCAGCCATCCCCGTAGGCGCAAGGCGTGAAGCGGGAGCAGTTCGGGTCGACGGCCGGCCGCACCGACATCGCGTCCAACATCAGCACGCCGTTCATGACACCTACTTCCAACCAGACGCCCGGCCCCGGCACGTACGTCAACCGTAAGACGTTCGATACCCGCCGCCGGCCGGCCGGGAAGAAGGGTTTGCGGGATGACGCCGTGGGCTTCCAGGCAGTCTCTGAGCGGCCGTGCCTCGCCAAGACCAAGTCCGCGTACGCCACGGTGCGCCTACTACCTCAACGGCCGTGACGTGGGTGTAGGGCCCGGGGTCGTACAGCACAACGGGGCAGGACTTGACGCTCGAGAAGTCCGTGCGACACCGCCAGCACGTGGGGCGCCACGGCGTCTTCGGCTCGACCACCGAGCGCTTCCTCTGGAACCTCACGCCCGAGGTGCTTGAGGCCGAGGAAAACCGCCCGGGCCCGGGCAAGTACACGGCGGATGCGAACGTTGTCGAGCCCTTGGCGCCCGGCGTGCGTCGCCCGCGCGTCTATACATCGTCGGCGTTTCGCAGCACGACGTCGCGGTAGGACCGGTCGCGCCAGCGTCGTCGAATGCGGTTGCCTAGGTTTCCCAAGGGCAACAACCACGCGCCTCAGTTCCACATCGTGGGCGAATGCGCGTCACCGGCAGTCGGCGATTATGATCTCGTAAACCCACCGGCGCACCGAGTGGCCACGAATCCGTACCTTAAAGTGCCGTTCTTGAGCCAAGGGCCCCGCAGCGAGATGGGCGCCGAGACCATGTACCGCGACGTACCAGGCCCGGGACAGTACGAGGCCGTGTCGCCGAGGGATCAGGCCGTCACAACAGCGCGCACGCGGGGCAACGCCGTGCGAGCGACCATCGCGCTGCAACCGCGCTTCGATCGGCCGCCGACCAAGCCGCACCAACTCATTGGGCCTGGGGCCTACTCGCTGCCCGGCACCGTCGGGACCAAGAGCTTCAACGTGACTCTTCAAGCAAGGAATCAATCGTTTGCCTGAGTAGATAAAAAACATTGTCTTAACCTGAGAAGCGTCGGACGAGGTGCGGCTGTCGGAGGTCACAGCCATACTGCTTGGCGCGATACGCAAAATGCAAAAAGTCTGCCTCACCGATCACGCCGTCTTCGTCGCTGTCCATGGCGCCAAGGATCGTCGAGAGTTCGTCTTGGGTCGCGTACGCATCTAGCGAACCATGGGTAATCTGAGCGCCTAGAGGGAAGGTACCCTTGTCTTGGTCACCAAGTAGCAGCCCGAGCTTCTTCTTTGTGAGCTGGCCTTGGTCGTCGCGGGTCACCATGAAGAAATAGAGCTTGAGGGCTCGCCACTCTTCGTCCGTGAATACATCGGCGCCCATTTGCTAGATCCGCGTCAGAGACATTCGTGGCCATCACCGTCCAGACCTTCTTGTACACAGGGACGGGCTCTGTCTCAATGGCCGCATGGCTACTCTGGATATTGTTTTTGCGTTGCTCCCAGACTTGCAGCACGTTCATAATGTCGATTTGGCCGGTGAGCTTGTCAACACTGGGGCGCCGCTGGTGCAAGAAGACGCGCGACGGAATGGCCGAGGCCACGCGCTTCTCCGACTCCTCATTGGCTTTGATCTGCCACTGCCGCCGGATCTGCGCCACCCGCGTGTCTTGGCTGTCGACCGCGTGGAACGAGCGCGAGCGCCGCTTGGGCTGGAGCTCCTCCTCTTCTTCGTGCACAGGTTCATCGTCGTCGTCTTGCGGTGAGGCCTTGGTGGGTTGACACATGGGCAGACCTGGGCGGGATCCGCTCTGGAAGATTTGGTTCTGAAGCTCTGCGATCCGTGACGACACTTTGATGCATGCGATCTATGGTACATCTGAGCTCTAGCACACAGCAAGGGCAAACCTTTTGCTGTGGGTTGACGGCTGCAGGATGCATCTCTGACGGCGCAACGAAGCCCGACCCACGCTTGCTCATGGGTGGCGTGCTCGTCTTGGTCGCCGACAAACGCGGTGCCGACTTGGTCACGACGGGCGGGGGCTTTTCCGGTTCCTCCCGGTCCGACCGCGACGACTTGCGCCGGGCCATGAGCTTGGAGATGAACCCGCCGGAGAATATGTTGGGTTTCTTTTTCTTGCTGGGCTGCAGCGCCATCGTTGCATTGCATGAGCGCACGACGTGAAGGCCCGGTCCCAAGCGGCTGCAGAGCGACACGAGCTGCAGAAACGACATCGGCAGGAACGGCAGCGTTTCCGCGAGGTACTCGCCCACGGCGTCCGCTTCGCTACGTAAAAACTTTGTTAGCGGGCGGAGTGGGCTGTGAGTCTACTTGGCGTGCGTGATGTGGCTCTCGGTGTGGGCGCGTTTGTGCTGAACAAACTCGAGTTGCCCCGTCCACTCGTACGTCAGGTACAGCGTTGCACCCTGGAGGCGCATGAGGGATTGAAGCAACTCCGGAGTCGTACCATGTTTGCGTACACTCCACAGTATTCGGGCGCAGAGAACACTGTTACGACGGGGGGGAAGTCGTCGAGGGAGACGCCCTGTGCGTAGTGCTCGTAGAAGCCCGTTTCCTCCATCTGCGCAGCGCGATAAGGCCTGGAACTTTGAAGTAAATGCTCACCTCGTGGGCGCGAATGATCGAGAGGAGGCCGTTGCGCTGAAGGAACGATCGCACGAGGTGCTCGCTAAACATGTACGAACAGCCTCGAATCGGGTTGGGTGCCCAGTCGTCATGCTGATCGGCATCTTTGGACGGATCCGACCAAAGGATATCGCATAATGGGCCGGAAGGCTTGGGCTCCACGAATCGGTCGAGATCGTTAATCTCGTCAACTGTGTCAATGTCTGGGGAGAGACCACCGTGGAGCGCGAGGAGCTTGCCGTATGCAGTTTCGATCGTCGCGGCGAGGGGCATGCTCTCGAAGCACGAGACCATTCGATTGTAGACGAGGAGGCCGTACTTCCGAAGGCACTCATCGCGGAAGCCGTAATGCGTACTCACGCTCCGGCATTCGTGGTTGCCCCGCAGCAAGTGTACGAACTTGGGAAATTTGATCTTGTAGGCGAGGAGCAAAAGCATGATTTCACACGACGACGGACCGCGATCCACGTAGTCGCCCAGGAATAAGTACTGATTCGTCGGACTTGGGTCACCATGAACATGAAGCAAGTGAAGCAGGTCGAAGAATTGACCGTGCAAGTCACCGACGACTACGACATGCGTAAGCGAGAAGGAAAGATGCTGCGGAAGGTACCAATCATGGGTGCTTGAAGGTGCAATATGTTGAATTCTGTCGTCATGATTTCCGTGCCTTGGGCTATGAGATCGAGTGCTGATGGTACGGAAAGACTGTTGCCATGACGGAACGCATTGCGCACAAACATGGGCTCGAGATCATACTTCATCATACGGCCTTCCTTTACGCACGTCGTGATGGGTAGCTTGCGGAAGTAGTTGATGGCCTTCTCATCTACACACCCTCGAGCATGAACGACCCGCGTTGGAGCGACCGTACCGATGGCGATGGTTTCAAGTGCGCTTTTCGACCCCCAGTCCTTTTGCAGCACCGACGGAGGCGGCTCTGGCTTCTTGAAGGTCGCGGGGCGCGATGGTGTCGCGCTCAGGAAGGCCGCGAGCTTCATGGCGACGACGACGACTGGTGGAAGAGGAGGAAAATATTGTCTCGAGTTGTATCCAGTTTGGACCTTTCCTAACTACCTTGCAATTTGTATACCGGCCGCCGGGACAAAAATCTGGCGAGCAAGATCTCCGGCCGTTCCAAAAACGAGGCCACTCCCTTCTCCACGAGGAGCGAGCGCATCAGGAGGACGCGGACGAAGACCTCTCAATGCTCCGAATCCATGAGCCCCACGTAGACCCCAAGCACGCCTCGAGTGAGTAGGGACGGGGCCGATGAGATCGCCATTGCTACCCTACAGTACACGTCGCAGCCGCCGTGATGCGGGTCATGTTTGCAGGATACGTTCGAAGATAGTTTCGGCGGCTACTGGGAAAAGCTTCAAGCGGTGACGATGGTCCTACTGACTGCAGTTCCCGTTCCCTTCGGCCCTCGCTTCCTGAGACCGGCATGAACATTCATCGCAGAGTACGGCGTAAACTACCGCGTCAAGTTCCCATTCAGTGTGAGTTCAGGCTGAGAACGCTTCCACAAGAAGGAAAACATCCGACCACCTCAATGCGAGCAACGTTGCAGCCAAGATGACCTGCGGCCCCGTCGCCCCGCTGCTACGCCAGCCAAGGGTCCCAGGCGACCAGCGTAGATCATGCGACTTGGCGTCGTCGCTCGCCTCAGTGGATGCATCGCAAGGAACTGCAGTGCTTCTTCAAGTCGCCCGTCGGGGGATTGTGGAGGACATTTCGGATTTCGAGCAATAGTTAAGACATAAAAAGCAATAGAATTAAATAAGACAATGGATTCTTGAGGTGGGCGGTGATTGGTGTCCAAAAAGCCAATCATGACCGTTTCGAGGTGCACATCGAACGCATGCGTAACGACCAGCGAGGCCAAAGGCGATCAGTTCCAGTTTAGATGGGCGACGAGCGCGAGTGGACCGTGGACGATCCGAGCGAGGAGCTCTGGGCAGCGATCGACGAGCTCCGCGAGAAGCGGGACAAGCTGGTAGCTGCCTCGCACATGCCATTCTCATGGATACATTAGGTTGCGATCAGCCGGACCGAGGCGATGAGCTTCAACCAGCGAGCCGAGATCTACAAGCGGCAGATCGCGACAGGGCCAGCCAACATGAAAATGGGTGCGGAGTCGCAGTTGCGCATGCTTGACCAACAGAAGAACTTTTCCGAGCAAAACCTCCAACGCAACACGCGCGCGATCGACACCAAGATCCAAGAACTCAACCGCATCCTCGACGAAAAGAAAGTGCGAGGTTCGTTGCTTAACCACCGCGATTGTCTCGACAGCGACCCGATAGATCAGCGCCAGCTCGAGGAAGGCCTGCAAGATGTGAAGCAGGACGTGTCGACACTTAAAGAGACAACCAAAGCCCTCGCGGGGCAAATCACTGCATTGAAGGCCGAGGCTGCTGAGCACAAGGCCGCGCTTGATGCAAGCATCGATGCGATTCGGCTTGAGGCGAAAAACGCCAACGAGTTTTCGGAAGAAATGTACTCGCAGATCTACGCCCTCCAAGCCCAGTCGCAGCTTCTCATGGCTGAGTACGACGCCAAGCAGGCCGCTTTGCGTGAAAAGCAGTACATCGAAGAGAATCCAAGCTACGCCACGGTGTACAACACGGTCTTTTCCAAGATGAACGAGATCTTCGTGGCGTCCAAGGCCCTGGCAAGTGGCATGGTCACCCGCGAAAAATACTCGGACGGCGACCGCGCGGCCCAGTACATGTCGTTGCTCAGCGAGCAAGTACCTTTCCCAGCTGCCGGCATGGTCATGGGCTGCCTCACGAACCGCGTCCAAGCGCTCTCCGATAAGCGCGAGGAAGAACGCGTCGCCAACATTACGTCGCACGCCAACGGCTTTTCCGAAATGGACGAGGTAGCCTCCATTTGAAGTCCAATCTCCTGAGACTGCCTTTAGATTTGCGACGGAATCAGCCGTGGTCTTGTCTTCGCCTACGAAGAACAGATCTGTGCCATGACACAGAGTGGCGTCGCCACATTTGCCGAGTGCCTTGTGCGCGGCGTAATGGAATTCCTCAGCACCCCGCCCCACGAACGTGATATGGGGCTGCTGCGGGTTGACGACTCGGGTGACGACACGGAGACAGCGTCCCTTGTGGCTCAGATCGTCGTATTTCTGGGCCGGACAGACTACCAGAAGAAGGAGCGATCGATCGAGCAGGTCACCAGTTGCTTTCCGTTCATGGACTTTGCAATGTTTCAATGGTTCAACAAACGCACGCCCACGGCGCAAAGCCTGGAGCGCGCGCGGCATCCCGTGGCCATTGCCTGCCGTATCCCCAATGCCTCCTGGACGGACGTTGGCATCTTCCAGTACACGGGCCTCCGCACCACCTCGGGCACCCTCTTTGAAGGTCCGGGGTCACTGTCGGAGCTTTACGGCTACCGCCTTGGCACAGCCCGCGACGCTACATTGCTCGGCTATCTCGAGCAACCGAAGCGCACCAAGGGGCACGTTGTGCCGCTCACCGCGGAGCAACTCGACCGGAACCCGGAGGCCCACACGAAGTTTTGGCGCGGATAAGACTAATGCATGGTGTATTGGTGAGCCCGACACGTGCACCGAATGAGCTTCCGCAGGACTGCGAGGAGGTTGGCAATCGTCGCCGTCGTCGCGTCGTGGTTTTTATCGCAGACGCGTTCAAACGTCAAAAGGACCGTGCACACCCCGTGCGTGTTGGCCAAGTCGTGGAGGCCGTCGTTCGGTGCTTCTACACCGCCGATGGGCCCTTGACAGCACCGCGTCCAAGTACCGTGTTCGTAGTAGATGAGGAGGAAACGGAGGCCCCAGAGCACTACGGTGTTGGAGCGACGCGGGTCGTACGCGTCGGGCCCGGCGCTAGTATATGCGTGCAAGATGTCCATAAGGCACACCTCCAGGGCTACGCCGGAGCGCATGAGGTACGCAAGGTTGGACGCTACCAAGAGCATGTACAACCAGCAAGGACCAAACGCCTACGATGCCTGCACGCGACAACGAGGCTCTTGAGCGCCCACTCCTGCAGCACAATGCTGTCTTGATGCGTTACAAAGCAGTCGCGCACGCCGTCGAGCACCATGGTCGAGAGCTCTTCCACTTGACTCGAGCCTGTGGGGTCTTAGCTCAGTCATCACGCGAGGCGTACGGTCGTAGTTGGTCACAAAGGCAACGTAAATGAGCTGCAATATGGAGACGCGCATGGACGTAGATGCGCAAGCCGCGATGAGGTCCGTCAAAATATGCTCGATGCCACTTCGATTCACTTGATCTTTGGCCATCACTGCGCAGGTGTCATCCGCGTTGCGAAGTGAGGCATACCGTCTCGGTCGGCTAGGTTGCGCAAGAAGCGAATGCCCCACATGACGACATCGGGATTCGACGCGTACTTTTGAATGAGAGGAATGACCTGGAAGATAGCAATCGCAAGCCTGCATGGAAATCCTGATAACCTTGGGCAAGCCAAATGAGATGTAGCAGGATGGCAGCGTGTCCTCCTCGGGGCATTTAACGTCTGCAAATCGCTGGGTTTGCTGAGGTGGAGTACTCGATACGATACCAGCAAGCGACAAGAGCGACGCAATGCCGAGAAGGTTTCGCACGGTGTCTTCGTCAAGGGTGCCGTCGACGAGAATGGCTAATACCGTGCGGAGTCTACGTGCGGCTATGACGCCATAGGCTCGTGAGATGGCGCACCCCAGGGCGTCGCGTTCCAGGAAGACTTGGCGGGCATTGTACTTGGCCAAAACAAATAGGAGGCCGGCGACGTGAGGAAGCATATCGTTGAAGTGCACCTGCATCCATTTGCACTCAACCTACTAGAATCCATGCATGTACGAGCTTTGAGTCGCGGGTTTTGGCGAGCAGATCGACCACAAACGCGTTGTCCTCGGCGCAAAACTTGCAGGTAAACTTGAGGTGCACTTGCGAAAGCTGCTCCATGGGTCTCCGCGGCATCATGAGCGCCCGCAACGCGTAGACGCAGTGCCTGTGCCGGACTACGTATCTGCTTTTCCATAAAAGAATGTACCCTGCAAAGGCGTCATCAAGGCCGAACTGACGCCGAGCAGCCTGGATGTTGTCGATGTACCGCTCCTGCATGCACAGTTCACATGCCATCGCTACTGGCTCGTGATGCCTCGGTGAGCGTGATTCACGTACGAAGGGCGTCGCATAGGGAGGCGATGGCATCAATGGCGTACTCCTGAGACACATAAGGGATCCCCGCGGCGTCATTTCACAACCTGGATCTTGGAGTGGTAAGGAAATCGTTCCATCGTGTCCCTCACGATTCGAAGCATGTGCTGCTTGAGCAGCAGCGCATGGGTCTCGCTCGAACTCTCGTCTACGAGTTGCCTCGTTCGAAGAATACCTCGAGCGTCAATACCGTGGGTGAGTGACGCTAGCATAAACGAACCCCACAGCTGCACGCGCGTGTCGTTGGGTACGCCTGCCATGGCATCGAGGACACCAAGCTTGTCTGAGTAGATCGTGGATTCCGCGCTCTAGACAATGTAAGCTCAGCATCGACAGCCCTGGTTGACTTTGACGTCGTATGCGGCTCGCAGAAGGTCTTCTTGATGGTGCAGCTCGCTTGTGGCATCCTGTGCTAGCCCAAGGGCATGCCGATACCGTTCGAGAACGTCTTGCAGAGCCTTGTACTGTTCGTTGCCTGCGGGGCAGTCAGACGCAGCTCTTGAAAGTGGTAGGAACACCTCTTTCCATCTTGAGTTGCATGTCGACTTCGTTCTTTTTAAGCGTGCGCTTGAGCGCTATAAGTTCTGTCCGCAGTGCGTCTTCGATATTAGCTTGGGCTTCGTATGCCTGTGCCCCGATGTTGCGCTTGTCACTCTTGGCTATGGAGATACCGCAGCCTCTTCAACTCCTTGACTTTGTATGTCTTCCCACTCCATGGTGAGCCCTTCTAGCTCCGTCGCAACACGGGCTAGTTCATCTTGAAGGCTAATGTGATCTTGTTGCTTTCCGAGCAGCGTAAGTGGCTGTCGATGGCGATGGCGTACCGCGTGGGCTTCACTGGCAACGAGAGCTGAAGCCTGAATCTGAAGTGGTGTCAGCAGGGCATCTTGTATCACGGGCCATGGTGCCACTTCGAACGGAGAATGCATTTGCTACAGTCACTTCGCCTCGCACAACACCAATCGATGGGTACGTTGTCGAGAATCGCGTAGTCGGCATTGTTGCGAAGCAGTAGCATTACCATCGAAGTATGCCCGAGACGACACGCCAAGTGCAGGGCGGTGGCACCAGCCTATCATTGCGCATCGACTTTGGAGTTCATGTATCGCGTCGAAGACCTTGTTTTGGGCGTTGATACCGACCCCTTGACGCAGAAACAAGGAAGCCATGGCTTCGCTATTCTTTTGAACGGCAACATGCAATGCCGTGCAGTATAGAATCGGTGGGTATCGGAGGTCTGGCGGAAGGTGCACACGATATCGCACAAGGAGCGACTCGATGCCCGCGAGGTCTTGTTTAATCACACACATCCAGAAGGCTTTGACCGCCTGGTCCTTGCTGAGCGCTTTCTCAGGCATCCGCGACGGTTCAGGAATGTCTAAACGCACACCACCTTAGCAAGTACGTGGCAGCCTCCGCACTGCGCTCGACCGATTTTCCGATGGTCAGGCCGAGGCAACAGGCATGCACTTCACCAAAGCGAACGCACGTACGCGGAGTACAATGGTATAAGAAGAGTATACTCTCGTAGCTTAGCGAGAAACGCTCGACATGTACTTTTGTGAAAGGACGTTCCCAACGCGAAGGACCAAGACCCACGCGACCAGAGCGAGAGCGTCGTACCCACGGTTATCGTACTGGATGCCAGAGCCAAACATGTTTTGAACGAAGGTGTTCACTTGCACGGGCGTTGGGGACAACACGTGCGACGGTGATCCGAGAAGCACCGTGTTGCTGTTGAGGAGAAACTGCGTCGTAAAGACCCCTTCGAGCACGTAGTGCAGCGGTGAGATCCAATAGAGGAAGCGCCAGCCCATGGGAATGTTCTCGTAGTGGATGAAAAAGCCAGAGAAGATGGAAAAGATGGAGCTCAAGGCGCCTGAAACCACTGTCGCCGTGCGGAGGTCCGGGAGCGTCGCGACAAGCCATTGCCCGAGGTACGTTGCGTAGAGGTTGTAGAGAAAAAAGAAGAGCAGGAACCATGGAAAAGCTTCGGCGTTGGCGGTGTTGAGACCCACCGCGTAGTAGAAGATCACAACGTGAACGACCGAGTTGAACATAACGAGAGGAATCTCGACGAGCCCAAATACGATGGAGTACGGAGTCGTCGCGTACATTCCGGACGATGTCTCTCGGAAGTAGACCATGCGCTCAGCGTCCACGACAGCAAGGCCTGAACATGGTTCCATGAACCCTCGGTATTACTGTGCACGTACCAGTATTGATGGATATGATACCCATAAACATGGGATAGATGAAGCAAATGCCAAGCTGCGACTGCACTTGCGTCGAATACTCGAGTTCCGGCACAGAGCAAAGGATGCCCAGGAGTATTGCGATGAGTACCCCAACGCCCAGTCGTCCGATCGTGTAGTCCTTGGTTCGCCAGTACTTGCGACCCGTGCGAACAAGGAGCAGGTGGAATTGATGAGCAAAGGTTGCCGACCGCACCTCGGAGGATTTTGACACAAGGCCTTGCTGCACGTCCGTCACCGTCGCCTCGATCGCCTTGAGATTGCGCGCTTGCATTGGGGACTTGGTGTAGAGGTCGTGGAAATCAATTGCGCTGTTGCCCGCGAGTGCATCGAGCATGTACGTGGCAGGGTTTTCCTTCGGACCGCACTTGCGCACGTTTGCAATTGACTCGAAGTGACTGAGCAAATGCACACTCTCGGGACCGATGGGGCCGCAAAAGACAGTGCGGCCACCAGTCTGCAGCAAGATCAGGTCATCAAACAGCTCAAAGAGCGATAGGCTTGGCTGATGGATCGTGCATATGACCGTGCGCCCCGCCGCAGCTATGCGCTTGACGGCAACCATGACAATGTGCGCGGCATGCACGTCCAAACCGCTCGTCGGCTCGTCCCTACAAATAACCCTGAAAGTGAATCGAAGCAACCCATTCTGCTACAGGAATAGCACGGAAGGATTCGCGACGAGCTCCACCCCTATCGTGAGCCGCTTCATTTGCTCGCAGGATAGCTCTGTGAGTGGCTTCTTCGCTTCAGCCACGAGCTCAAGCAGGTGCAATGTCGAGACGACGATGTTGCTGGCGTTCGCTTGCGCCGACGGCGGCAATCGTAGCTGCGCGCTGAAACGAAAGGCCTCCTCCACCGACGTCTTCATGCAGTGAATGTCAGTCTGCTCGACGTAGCCAAATCGCTTTTGGTCTAGCTTTGTAAGCGGCTGGCCGTTCACATACAAGTTGCCCTTGATCACACCCGTGTTCTTGCGACCGGCAAGCACGTCTAGAAGTGTGCTTTTACCAGCGCCGCTCGAGCCCATCAGCGCTGTGAGTGTGTACGGACGGCAGTGGCCGTGAATCCCCTGGAGCAATTGAACCGTGTCCGACACGGCGCCCTTCCCATCCTTCTTTTTGTGCGCGATCTATGGAGGTTAAGTCCAGTGCGAGGAGTGGAGCGTCGTCAACCTGCACGGTGTAGAAGAGATCACGAAAGCAGAGAGACGTTGGTGTGAAGTCGACCGGATGCTTGTCCATGAGCTCCCTCACAGATGCACGAAGCTCCCCATGCGACTTCTGGTGGAAGTGGTACTCAAGTTTGTGACGTTTTTGCCTTGCGTGCACGACCTTTGGTCGTACGAAGGTGTACCCGGCAGTCGCAAGCAACACGGCGGCAATGTAAAAGCCGATGAGATAGAGCACACCGCCTTGTATGTAGTCTCTGTCGTTGACGATCCCGTACATCGAGAGGTAGTAGTCGCCAAGGCGCATGTGAAACGTGGGCTGCGTGACGTCGTACGCGGGCTCAGGTGCGGTGTATTCGTTGAGGAGAAGAGCGCGAAAAGTCCAAGAGCCCGGGTTGATCCAGTAGATCCACGCAAGCCCTTTGGGCATTACATCGTGCAGGATGGCAAACCCCGAGAAAACAATCTCGAGGAAGATCAACCCGGAGGCAGCGGAGACACCGGCCGTGGGGGACTTGGCCACGGAAGCCACAGCTTTAAAGAGTTGGCACATGCAACAACTATTGAGAACGACGGCGACATAGTACACGCCGTACTCTTGGCCCGAGCCGCTGGGGTTGGCAAAGCCGCACATCCAGTACGACGTGATTGTGAAGAGGAACACTTGCACAAGGGCGCACACGACTTCAATAACGCTCTCGGAAAAGGCGTATGCGAGCGGCGGGTAGAAGCCAAAGTACGCTTGCTTGTGAAAGATGTTGCGCACCTCCACGGTGTACGCGATGTTGGAGATGGTCGTGACGGACGTGAAGAGGATCGTGAGGAAGACGAGCCCAACTTTGGACGGCACGGTCGACGCCCCAAAGCCTAGTTGCCAAAAGAGCGACCCGATGATGAGTCCAAAGCCTGTGTTTTGGCCGACTCGGACGCGATTGAAGCGCGTGTCGCGCTTCACGAGTTTGAATTGCCGCCCAAAGACCATGACGAACTTGCGCCATACCGAGTGCCGTGGCTTTCTCGCCACTGTTCCCGTGCTCGGCTCGCCCGAGCCGTGGCGCGCAGCAAAGTACTTTGATGCTTTGAAGGCCTCGCTAAAGGCTGACGGGGTGGCTGGCATTGAAGCGAGCCGGGGCGTTTTGCCGTCTTCGCCCCTGACGACATAGCTCTGCCCAAGGTCTGTCGTGACTTCTTGGAGGAAGTCGGCCTCGTCCACGCGGGGTGGAGGGGCGTACCCCACAGAGAGGAAGTACGGGGCGCAGTCGACGCGGGATCCCACATACGCGACCTCGCCTGAGTTGAGAAGGATGACGTTATCGAAGAGGGCGTACACCTCGGGTGGTGGCTGCAGCAGTGAGCAGACAAACGTGTACTGCAACGTCGTGCACATGTCGCGGAGCTTGCGCGTGAGGTCGAGCGTGACCGTGGTATCAAGACCCGTCGAATACTCGTCGAGAAGCACGATACTTTCTTTGCCCGTGAGCATTTCTGCAATCGTCACTCGTCGCTTCTGCCCGCCGCTGATGCCGCGGATTAAGTCGTTGCCGACAAGTGTCTGCGCGCAACCCCGGAGGCCGAGTCCGTCTATGATAGCATTGGCCGTCACGGCGCCGTCCTCCCCCTCGGCGCTGCGGCAGTCGTGGGAAAAGGCGATGGTTTCGGCAACTGTGAGTGTTGGAATGTGTTCATCTTTCTGACTCACAAACGCAACGACATTTTCCATCGGAAGTGCTCTCGGGGGCTGTCCGTTGTAGGTCACACGACCCGTGATCCGAGGGTCTTTTTTTGCCCCGCGGTAATGAAAGACCCCGGCGATCGACTTCAGCAGCGCCGTCTTACCACATCCCGGTGGGCCCAGTATCTACGCGGAGAGCATGACCTACGACGGCACAAAAGTGGCAGTCTACGAGCGTCATGGTGCCTGGTCGAAAGGTGGTCGAAATGTTGTGCAAGATGTATTCGGGCTCGGCCTTCTTGGCGTCTTTCATCCAAGAGAATTCATGCATGCAAACTTCAATGGGCGGACCGGCTTGCTTGCGATCCTGCAGGTCCTTAAGGAAGGCTGCGAAGGCCTCGGGACTAGCCATCGGGACCGCAATCTACAAGTGTCACAATCGGTTCAGACGTTGCGCCAACTAAGAATAGCGCCTTGAAAACGGTTAGCATTGGTTAATGCTATCTCAAATATTGTGGTAGTACACTGCATTGGTGCTTGTGCCGAGTGCGCTGGTCTGGGCGTCGAGGCTGCGCCCCCTAGGACGACCGGCGCCGCTGCCACCGCCAGAAAGGCCGCACCTGATTACCGGTCTAAAAATAGATTGGATGGTTTGGAAGTTCAACGAATGGTATCCGGATGGCCGGCGCCATCCGGTTGGTCGGCGTGCTGGGGATTTCCATTTTCGTGTTTCTTTTTGGATCATCATCGCCATGGAAGACGACGATGGCTCGGGCATCCTTCGCGTCGGCATGGGTCCGTCGTCGCCTCGCGTGCAGATGAGAGGTACGCGAAGGTGCCATGGCAATGTCCTCAGCATGCCGTAGGTGGTTGGGCGAAGGAACCTCTTGTAGCGGAACGTCTCGACGTCTACCTCTTGCGTTGGGACACGGCAACCCAGTCGGCACCCGACGTCTTCGACACGACAACGCGCAAACCTAAAGATGAGTCAGAAATCGTAGTGCGTTTCCAGGCATGCATCAAGTACCACGACACAACACTCACCCGGATGCAATTCATCAAGGAGTATGGGGAGCTTCCTCGAACCCGCAACGAGGAGGTGCTCCGACTTCGCGAAGCGCTCGTGGAGCAATACTGCATTGATCAAGACATGGAGGCAAAAAAGTGCGTGGCCATATCATGGAAGTGCGCTGGATCTATTTGTAGGGCTGAGGTCCTCCGCTCAGACGACTCTTGGATGGACGAGGCGGACGCTGTCGTGCCAACGGCGCTCCGCCAACCTAAGCTCTCACCCGCCGATCGCCTCAAGCACATTACATCACTGTGGCCAACAAACATGCCAAACTTTAAAGACCCGGACGAGAGCCTAGACTACTATGGGTTCGAAGTGGGTATCTACCTCGAGTCCGAGAAGGTCAAGGATGAAGCCGCCGAGGAAACTGAGAAAACGGACGACAGTGAGGCGGATATAGCGCCCGAGACGCCCCAGCCCATCGCCATGGGCCACACATCCAAAGAGGAAAACTGGGTTCAGTGCGATAAATGCCAGAAGTGGCGCAAGTTGCCAGGTACGATCCGTCCTCTTTGACCGCGCTCACGATGAAAGACTCGGTCGATGTTTCGGAGCTGCCTGCGATCTGGTATTGCCGCATGAACAAATGGAGCCGCCGCTTCAACGTCCGTTTCCATGCGTTGAGGCGTTCGCTTAGTCGCCATGATAGAAATGCTCGGCGGCTGAGGAAACAACTGTCATGCCGCTCAAGGACACAGACCTCAAGTCCCTCCAGGAGCGCAAGTTTGTGCACCAGTTTGCGCAGCGGCTGAAGCGGATGGAGAAAGCGATGCAGGACCTCAAGTACACTGATCCCAAAGACGACGATGGTACCCGAAAGTTTGTCCAATGCCAAGTGTGCCACAAGAAGCGGCCGCTCCTTGCTGGCATGGACCCCGCCAAAGTGCACCAGGTGCAATCATCCACACCCATCACCCGCTAACTTAGCTGCGTAGCCGTTCGTGTGCTGGATGAACGGCTGGGACGAGCTGCACGCGTCGTGTTCGGCTCCACAGGGCGCGCTACTAGAGCGCGATGCCGACGTCAGCACCGAAGCCGCTCGGACCAAGAAGCCCAAGGAGGCCAAGGACAAGGATGTCGCCAAGCGGGCCGAAAAGGACGGAGTCCGCAAGCCCGACAAGGAAAACGGGCGCAAGCCGGAAAAAGACCCGGCGAAGAAGCGCGACGCCGACAAGGAGCGCAAGGAAGTGAAGAAAGCCGACAAAGCAGCCAAGAGCAAGACCAAGGCGCCCCCCACAGCCCCACCGCCGCTCTATTCGTCGTCGGACGAGGAGGTTAAGAGCAAGCCGGCCAAGCGCAAGCCGCCGTCGAAAGACAAAGCGGCGGCGCGCAAAAAAGTGAAAAAGTAACGAGCTCCTGTAGCGTTCGAGTCTCGTGGTGGTGGGGTCGCTAGCACGTACGGTGACACGGCTCCATTACACGGTTGCCAGCAGTGCCCTACTCCTGGCTGTCTTACTATCTCTACTCGGCGAGCGGTGAGTCTTTCAGCCGTCGGCTGAACGGTGTCGCTTTGTGTTTCTTGACGCTCTCGGGTTTGTCCTTGACAATCGGCGCCGACAGCGAGCGCTCGAGCGTTTTCTACGGCGATGAGCCCGCCGTCGCCCCGCGGAATGTACCGTGGCGGGGTCGTCGAGCGGCGGGAGCTGCTTCTTGGGGTGCGCGATGTCGAGGCCTCCTGCGCGGCCACTCCACATGAGCTCCTTTTGCTTCTCTTTCTCGCGCTCGAGGGCGGCTGTGCGCTTGGCCTTTTGCAGCTTCTGCCACTCGCGCTTCTTCTCGAGCGCGGCGGCGTTGGCCAACTCAAGTGTCGTCGTTGTGCGCTTGGCAAAGAGCTTGTCGCCCGAGGGCACTAGCCACGCATGAGTGCCGCCTCTCCGTCGGCTTGTCGTACGCGGCGCCACGGCCCCCGGTGCGTCGTCGAGGTCGAGTTCCAACGGTCGGGCACCGTCGTTCTCGCGGACGTCGATGACACACACGGTCTCGACTTGGATGAGCCCACCGTCGCCGGCACCCGACGGCTGTGCGCCGAGGGCTTCGATCTTGCCACCCGCGTGCACGTATACGTGCTTGATGCGCGGGTTGCGCCCGAGCGCCTCGGAGAGCACGCGGACACCGTCGTCGCCGATGTGGTTCTTGCGCAGGTCGATGTGGGCCAGCGCGCAGGTCGGCGATGCAAGGATGGCCGCGATCGCACGCGCGCCTTCGCCTGGCGGCACTGAGCCCTCGCTCAGCCGCGGGACGTACTGGTGATGGTGTTAGCTGCGAGCTGCAGCTCCTGAATGGTGCTGTTGGTGCGCAGGAGAGCTGCAATCGCGTGCACTTCCTCGTCGCCGACGCCGCTCTCGGGCAGCTTGAGCGTTGGCCGGGCACCATCGGCAGGTGCGCGGGACTTGATCTCGTGCACGTAGCTACACGGGTGTCGGGTGGCGCAGAGTGCCACGCGTACCGGATGAGTGTCTTTCGCTTGGCGTCCTCTTCGGCTGTGAGACGCTCTTGTAGCCACTGCGCCTTCTTGCCGACGTGGTCAAGAAGCTCTTGCTTGGACGCCAGCGTTTCCTGCACTGCAAGCGTCGCCTCCTCGCTCGTCATGAGCTGATGCACGAACACCGCGAGCTTCTCCACAAGGCGCTGCTTGGGGTTGCCTTGCTTCTGCGCCCACTTCAGGAAGGCGTTGATGCCGAGTTTGTCCAGGAACTCTTGGCAGCCGTTGGTGCTGCGCTTGGGTTTGATCACAAGGAGGCCGCCGTGCGACGCGCGGCATTCAACGAAGAAGCGCCCCGACGCCTCGTGCTCCTTGTCCTCGACTGGCATGTCGCTCGCCTGGTTGTCGGCGACCGCCGCGTCTGCAAGCACGTCCGCCGTCGGCAGCGTCTGGTTGATCATCTTGGTCGAGAGCGCCTCGAACTTAATGATGAGCGTGTCTAGCTCTTCCTACGTACGAGCAGTGAGCCTTGCGGGCGACGCGGCCGACCTGTTTGCAGCGGAGGGCCTCGGTCACGAGCCGGTTGCTGTCGCCTGTGGTGTTGAGCTTCTGGCTGAGCTCCGTGTTCTTGTCTTGGAGGCTCTGGATCTGTGCCTGCATCTTCTTCATGTCTTCCTTGGCACAGAGCTTGGCCTCTTCGTCCGCCTGCATCTTGTTGAGTAGGAAGCTCAGGCGCGAGCTCATTGTCTTGAGCTTCTCCGCGAGCTGGGTGCGCTCCTCCGTCTCCTTGAGCTTGGCCTTGACTTCGTCGCGGCACCGAATGCTCAGCTGCGTGTTGTGTTTCTTAAGCGCCTGGACTCGCGACGTAAGCTACGGCGGCGGCTGCGGTCGGACCTGGAGCTGCTCCAAGAGCACGTTCTTGTCGAGCTCCATCTTGACGCGACTCTTGCCCTCTTGGGTGACGTCCTTGAGCAGGCGCGAGTTCTTCTTCTTGAGCGACACCATCTCCATCTCTTTCTGTTTGAGCGCCTCGAGGGACTTGGTCTTGCCGAGCTCCGCGAGCTTGAGGCGCTCGAGCAGTTGGAACACCTTACGCCCTTTGTCAGCCACGCATTTGCCACCCCACCGACCTTCTCGGCCATTTCGCGGAGCTGGTCGGCGGAGTCGCGGTTCTCGGCTTCCATGCGCGTGCGCTCCTGCTCGGCTTTTTCGAGGCGTGACTGCAGCGTGTGCTTGTCGGCAGCGAGCTGGTCGTTCTCAACCTACGAGGCATGTGCGGCCAACCTAGCTGCACGGACGATGGACCTGCAGGTGCTTGTTGGCGTCGATTTGGCTCCTCTTGACCTTGCTCTCGAGCTGGAGTTGCGTCTCGCGCTCCTGTCCTTGCTCCAGCAGCTGCCGCACTCGTTCTTCCATGCCATGGAGCGTGTCATCGCTCTGTCGCTTGGCTTCCTCGAGCGACTGGATCTTTTCGAGCAGCTGGTATTGTTTTTCTTTGCGGACCTAGCGGCGCTGAGGGCGGCGGGTGCCTGTAGCCACGTACGCGGAGTTGCTCGTGCAGCGACTCGAGCTCAACCTGCGCCTTCATCTTGAGCTCATTGTTGGACGTGCGCAGCTGGTCCGTGTCGATGCGCAGCAAACGGACTTCCTCGGCGCGCAGTTGGCTGTCACGTACGGCCCGGCCCGCAATTTCCTCGTGTGTCTTGGCGGTCGTGAGTAGTGACGCGTACTTGCTCGCGAGGGCGTCAGCGTCTTGCTTGATGGCTGCGTTTTCCTTGGCGAGCGTTCCCGACTGACTCTCTTCGATCTCAAGCAGACGCAGAAGCTCACCGTTGTGGTCTGTGAGAACCTTGATTTGCATCTCCTTCTCCTCCATGCTGTTCTAGAGGCCGCGCAAGAGACCCACCCGCGCCGGCGGAATGTACCTCAGCTTTCTTGAGGTGGGCATCAGCGGCCCGCGCGCGGCTCGTGAGCTCGAAGTTGGCGTCCCGCAGACTGCGGTTGTCCTCCTCAAGCTGGAGTTTGGCCATTTTGAGCGATTGTAGCTCGTCGTCCATGTTGTTCAGCGTGTTAAGAAGCTGCGTGTTCTGCTCGCTCAAGATCCGCAGCTGCTCGTCCTTCATGGCGAGGGCCTCGAGCGCCCGTGCTTCCTTGTTGGTCTTGGGCACGGACCCGAGCATCATGGACGCAGCTTTCGTGACCGAGTTGGATCGGCCCACCCTCTACCACGGCACATGAGCGCCAACAGACAGGGCCGGCATGGACCACCGCCGAATCCTCCGCCGCCTCGTCCATGCTTCACCGACGGAAAACTGTTACACCGCAGGTATTCTTAGCTGCCGTGCAAAGTCATGACATCAGCATCGAGACCAGGACCACCCCGTTACGGCGGCAGCCATGCACAAGGAAGAAGATCACTGCCAACGCGGCGATGGATTACAAAATGTACTTGGTGAGATCCGTTTTCTGGAGAATGTCCTTGAGGTGCTTTTGGACGTACGCCTGGTCAATGGTGACGGTCGTGCCCTTGAGCGCCGGCGCATGGAACGATACGTGCTCCGTGATCTTGGCGACGACCGTCGCGAGGCGGCGCGCGCCGATGTTGTCCGTCTGCACGTTGACCTGCGCCGAAACGGACGCGATTTCGTTGATCGCATCGTCGGTGAAGTGGACGCTCACGTCCTCAGTCGCCATGAGCGCCCGGACTTGATCGAGCAAGTTGTACTACGGTGGCTTCAGCGTCTACCGCCATTTCGAGCATGATACCTGCGTTTCCGTCAGAATGCGCACAAAGTCCTTTTCAGTGAGCGGCGCAAGGTTCACGCGGATGGGCAGGCGGCCCTGAAGCTCGGGCATCAGGTCCGACGGGCTGCAGTTGTGGAACGCGCCTAGCGACGGTATGAGCTCTTGGGTGCCGAAGCGAGCACACCGCTCGCAATAAAGAGGATGTGGTCGGTGTGGACAATGCCGTGGCTAGAGCCAAGGTCACACGCAAAACGACTCATTCACGCCACCGTGTGTGTACGGCGCAGCCTTCTGTGAGCGCAAGCAGCTCCTTTTGAACGCCCTCGCCTACGACCCATGTGGCATGGCAAGGGGAAGGAAAGCGTGTACCCTTGCGGAAGCTGCGGTTGTCGTTGTTTTGCGCGAGCTTGTCCACTTCGTCGAGGAAGACGATGCCGTTGGTCTGGACGTTCTCGATCGCACGCTGGACGATGTCGTCTTCGTTGAGTCCACTAACGGCCTCCTCGGCTTCGAGTTTTGGAAGGGCTTCCTCCACCGTCATGGTTTGCCCCTTGGGTTTGTTGGGGCCTTGGGTACCCAGAACACCGCTGAGCTGCTTCATCATCTGCTGAAGCTCTGGCGGCAGTTCCATCATCATGTCCTCCGACGGATGGCGACGGCGCTTGGAAGACTCGATGGGCTTGAGTACGACGGTCACGAGACGCCCGTTGGCTTCGCCCGACTCGATGTCCGCGCGCAGCTTGCGACGCAGTGCCTCGGATGACGAGTGCGGAGGAGCAAGGAGATCCAGAATGCGCTCGACAGCGCGGACGTGGGCAGCGCTTGCGTTCGCCTTCTTGGCGGCCTCGCGCTCCATGTCGATGGCAATGTCCGTGAGATCTTTGATCATCGAGTCAGCATTCGTGCCGTAGACGCCGACTTCGGTGAACTTGGTCGCTTCGACCTTGACAAACGGGGACTGCGTGAGCCGCGCAAGGCGCCGCGCAATCTCCGTTTTTCCCGAGCCCGTGGGGCCACTCATCAAGATGTTCATAGGAGAAATCTCCGATCGCATGGGCCCATCGATCTGCCGGCGGCGCCAACGGTTGCGCAGTGCGATGGCCACCGCCTTCTTGGCGTCGGTTTGACCGATGATGTGCTGATCGAGCTGATACACGACCTGCTCCGGCGTCAGCTCGAGCGAGGCTTCCGAAGACGACGCATTCGGGTCAACGAGCATGAAGCTACTGAAAGGTTTGGCGCTGTAGCGGCGCGAGGCGACAACAACTTGGCGGGCGCGACGGACGAACATCGCGATCGTTCTGCCACAAAAATGCTGAGCAATCTCCCGATCGTTCAATGCTGCATTTTATTGGCTGAAAAGTGAACGCCAAGAGAGTTTTTAGCCAATCCACATGCGGCAATGCCTTCGCTCTGATTGGTCCATATCATTGTAATTTGAGCCAATCGACAACTGTACCCCATTTCACAGAGGAACCCACGAGCAGCATGAGCGAGGCGCCGAAGAAGCTCGTCCAGGTTCTCATGGTAAGGTGCCGAGGAAGACCTAGGACTACATGGAATAGGCGCACGGTGCTCTGGCAGAATCGGAGCTCAAGCCACTCGTCGATCAGATCTATGGACGAGGTTGGAGATGCTGGTGCTTGGGGCTGACCTAATGGAGGGTAGACTTCTCGCTCGAAGAAATCGGCGATCTCACGAGCCAAGTCGCGGCAACTATCCAGCCATATTCTCTCGATATTAAGAGCACCGTGTACGACGATGGCAACGTTTACTATGGCTTGATCAACACGGTAAGACGCGGAGCAACGACACTTTCTCATGTAGCACAGAGCAACGACGAGATCACGAAGCTTAGCAATACTTTCAAGCCTTGGTACTTGTGCATTGACCATATCGATCGTGCCTACTTCTTTGCTAGGGAGATCGTTCTCTTCCGCAAAGCTATTGAGTACATCGCCGAAACGTGCAATCCGGCGAATTACAACGGGAAAGCTCATGAAGTGGAGTAGCGATGACGGAGAGCTCGACCACCACGATTTCCTCAACATGCGGGAAGCCAACTCGACTAACGACGTCAAGGCGCTTCTCGCCCGGCTTTACGCGGAGAAATGGCTCGCACCAAGTATGCTTACGGACACCCAAGCGACTCTTGGCCCCCGTGTTTTCCTCGAGCTCGCCGTCTTCCTTCGCGACATGGGCATTACACAGTGTGGCGTGTGCTCCTCCGATGCTCTCCAGGTATTTCACTCGGAAATCATGCCGCGGTCCGCGACTGCTTGCCGTAGAGCGTGCGCTGTACGACTCCATCATGTCCTACTCGCGTCCACGAGTCTTGTCTGGCCAAATACGAACGCAACGGCCGCAAGTTCAAGTGCGCTCCTTGCAAAAAAGTGCTTCGATAGTTCCGTCAGCCGTACTAATCTACGCAGAGCCTCGCTACTCAATGCATCTGCCATGATATCTGTACTTCACCAGGATGCCCCGGTATCCTACCACATTCTACAGCTCATGGATCTACTTCACACCATGCCCACACGTGTTGGATTTCGTACCAAGCGACTCTCAACCACTATCGTCAGCTCCAGTACTTTGAATCCATGACCTGCACGCATGGCAAAATATACTGCATACGGTGGCCACATCGTGGAGTGGATCGCATCATCTTGCGGTAGTCCAGACGTCTTGGCTGCCTTGAGGAGCAGCGGATTCGTGAGACATCGTCCGCCTGCCTTCCATGCCCCAACGCCCTGCGGCAAATCATCCGTGGAATCTTTGGCTATTTTGGCGGGAGCGCACTTAATACAAATCATACTTTTACCAAGTGTTTTTAAAGTTCGCATGGGCACCACCAAGTACGAATTGAACAATTATATAATATCAACTGCCTCGGTGAGTGTGTGGAGATTAAAAAGCTCTCAGTTGGCAACAAGCATGACCAAGGGAAACGAGTCGCCCGCGTCCGACACGGAGGACGCGGCCCAGGAGCGCGTGATCGCGGAAGAGTACAAGATCTGGAAGAAGAACACACCGTTCTTGTATGACTTGGTCATGACGCACGCGCTCGAGTGGCCGTCGCTCTCGGTGCAGTGGCTGCCAACGGCTCATACGAGCTCGGGGAAGGACTACTCGAGCCACAAGCTGCTTCTCGGCACGCACACCAGCGACGGCGCACAAAATTATCTCATGGTTGCGGAGGTACGGCTGCCGCTTGAAGACACGGAAATCGACGCTCGAAACTACGACGACGAGTCGGCGGAACTTGGAGGCTTCGGTGGCGTCTCGGGCAAGGTTGAGGTTCAGATCAAGATCAACCACGAAGGCGAGGTCAACCGCGCGCGGTACATGCCGTCGAACGAACTTATTGTCGCGACCAAGACCGTGTCGTCCGAGGTGTATGTCTTTGATATCTCCAAGCATCCGTCGACGCCTGCTGAAGGCACGGGGTGCAACCCGGACTACCGCCTCCTGGGGCATACAAAAGAAGGTTATGGTCTATGTTGGGACCCGCACCAAGCGCACCACCTCATCTCGGGGTCTGACGACGGCATCGTGTGCGAATGGGACCTCGCAAACGCCGGCAAGACCGTTGAACCACTTAACAAATACACCGGTCACACGGACGTCATCGAAGACGTGGCATGGCACATGCACCACCAGAAGCTTTTCGGCTCTGTCGGTGATGACAAGAAGCTACTCATGTTCGTCTACGCTCCACTGGTGATGGTTCATCTGTGATTATAGCTGGGACATGCGGCTCAAGAGCTACGACAAGCCCATGACGTCTATCAATGCCCACGACGGCGAGGTGAACTGCCTTTCCTTCAGTCCCTTCTCGGAATATTTACTCGCCACGGGCTCGTCGGACCAAACCGTAAACCTCTGGGACATGCGCAACCTGAGCTCCAAGCTGCACACGTTCTCTGGTCACAGCGATGGTGTGTTCCAGGTCGAATGGTCGCCGCACAACGAGACGATCCTTGCGTCCTGCTCGCAAGACCGCCGCATGCACGTGTGGGACTTGAGCAAGATTGGCGAGGAACAAAGTGCCGAAGACGCCGAGGACGGTCCGCCCGAGTTGCTGGTACTCACATCGTGAAGCACTTGTCCTCATGTGCCTCCCGTAGTTCATCCATGGTGGTCACACAGCCAAGATCTCAGACTTCTCTTGGAACCCGAACGATCCGTGGGTCGTGGCCTCTGTGGCGGAAGACAACGTGCTGCAGATCTGGCAGATGGCCGAGAACATCTACAACGAGGAGGCCGACGAGGAGGAGGTCGCAGACGACGCTCTCGAGTAACGCGATGTCGTGTTTTGATCATGCCGAGCTCTTGGCGGGAAAACCCGATGGGGCTCCAAAAAACGACGGCCACTGAATACAAACCCCAAGATGATTTTAAAAACACATTTGAAAGTCCATCAGTTGCCAATTGGCCTTCGGAAGCACAGATGGACTTCGAGGCAGTTTGCAGCGTCAACGACCTTCCCAACGGCAGTCGGCGCTGTGTCGTGCTCGCGACGGGCAGAACGGTGCTCCTTGTGCACCACAAGCATGCGCTCTATTGCATCGACCAGGCCTGCTACCATCACGGTGGACCGCTGCTCACGGGCGATATCGAGGAGCTCGGAGGCAAGGTTGCGATTTCGTGTCCATGGCACGCCTACAAAATCGCTCTCGATAATGGCGAGGGTCTCTATATGGGGTTTGACTCTGGTAACATGAAGGCCCCTGTGCTAAAGAGCAAGGGAGTGAAGCAAAGGACGCACCACATCAAAGTCCACAACAGCACGATCTTCGTCGCCGACTCGACCATACCAGGACAAGATGCCATTGCGAGCGATTCGTACGCTTTTCGGAAGCAAGTCATCCCCACGAACGTCGACGAGACTGGTCTCGTGAAGCTCCATTCCAAGATGTCATAACCCATCTATGATTCACCCGTCGATGTCCGCCATCACCTCATCCTTCGTCCCCTACATCTACCAGGCACAGCATCTTTTCGGCCACCTGCATGCTGTTCTTGCGCTTTGCCCGTACGCCATATTCCTGTATCCCACGCCGCCAGTCCGTCGTATGCGCCGCCGCTGCCGAAGGTCGTCGCTTGTCGACACCGCCGTCTGCGAAACGAACGAACTTCTGTAACGATTTTCCTCTCGAGTTGAATTATTATCTGCATTTGAGTATGGCTTGAGACGCCAAAAAAATCACTTCTTCCCGTGGCGACGGGGTTGATGCTATCGTTCGGACGCAAGATGCGCGCCCCGGAACCGACTCCCAAGAGCGCACTGCGGACGTCTACTGTGACGAGCCTCTCTGTGGATATAGAATCGCCCCCTCGCGTTCTCTCGTCGCCGACGCTGCCCAAGCAACCTGGTCTTCTTGTTCCTTCGGCTGCTACGGGCCGACTCACAATTCGAAGTCGGCAGACCACACAGCAATAACGAGCTCATGTCGTGATGCTGTAGTTCTGGAAGGCTCAGACTTTGGGCTGCCATCCGTGGATGCTCCTGCAGAACCTGCTCCGGTGGCGCCTGGTCTCATCAAGTCTATCCGCCGCGCTTCGCTCGGCATGAAGCGGCACGTCGAATCGCGCGTCGAGTGCACCGCGAGCATTTGCATAGTTATCCAAATCGGAACCGCGCCTGTATTAGAGTTCACGACGAGCAGTCTTCACACAGCACAAGATAAATGGCACGAGGTGCGTCGGGCGTGACTGTGGCCTCGCAACTCACGATGAGCAGGAATTCGCTGTTGAGGCTGCATCGACGGACGACGTACTCATGCTGTATGGTGTGGATCGAATGAAGAACGGCGTCCACAAATCTATCATCGCAGACTCATGGGAAGACCACAACGCGTGTTTTGGTAAAGGTATGTCCCCATGGCGCCACATGTCCATCACCACCACCCGTAGTATGTATTCCACTGTCACGACTGCCCGAGCACGAAGAGATCGAGCAGTGGTACTCGTTCTCGGGCACTCGCGCCGCCGTCCGCGTCGCTCTGAAATTCTCCCCAACGACATCGTCGCTACCACCGCTCTCGTCCCCGACCAGCAGCCTACGACCACGGGCCCCGAGCGCCACCCAAGAAGCTGACGCGGCTTTAACACCAAACGACCCCCCGACGCCGCTGCAAGAACACGTGCTGCCCAGCGGTATCATTGACTACGTTGTCTTCGTGGGCCCCGACGCGGACCAGGAGCATGTTGTGCTGCACCGCTACCCCAAGGACGACAGGAAAGACTTTCCTCTCCCGACGAAGATCGAGTGGTTTTGCTTCCCCGGCGGCTACGAAACCATCTCGGCCGTCGCCAAACCCCCCGCCGCCACGTTCAGCTACGCGCTCATTGGGGGCCACGACGGCCTCTCCCGCTGCTACGGAGTCTGTCTAGTGGTGTACCATATCAAGGTCGGCGTCCCGCCCACCGCGACAGGCTCGAAGCAATGGGAGCCCACGTGCATATGCTTCTTGAGCAGGCTGCCTCTCCTGCCGCAGCTACAGACTGTTATCCTCCACGTCGCCAGCGTCTACCTCAACACGGACCACACAATTGCGCGCCGCGGGGCGCACATCGTAGACCAGCTCACGCGGCGGCTACCACTGCCGATCTCGGGGCTGCTGGACGTAACGGTGTCGGTCCTGCCCGGCGCACCGGTGCGCTTCGCGTGGGGCCCCGCCATCGCGCACAAGTACGCACTGCCGCCGCCGCTTTACTCGCTCGAGACGTTCTTCCTCGCGTTTCCGCTGCACACGGCAGTCCGTCTCGTGGTGCTTGCGCTCTGCGAGTACCGCGTCGTGGTGCACTCAGCTCACTTGTCGCTGCTGTGCCCCGTCACCGAGAGCCTCAAGGCGCTGCTGTATCCATTCCGTTGGCAGCACCCGTACGTGCCGATGCTGCCCCGCATCCTCTCCGAGTACCTGCAGGCGCCGCTGCCCTACATTCTCGGTGTCCAGACCGCGTGGCTGCCGGGACTCTTCGAGGGCGGCCGACCGGACAACCTTGTGCTCGTGGACATCGACCGCGGGACGCTCAATATTGGCAACGAAGCCGCGCTGCCACCTCTGCCCACGGCTCTTACCAAGGCACTCTACGCGCGGCTCAAGGCCATGCTTGCGGAGCGGTGGTCGCCAGACCTCGAGCACCGCATACGATTGAGTTTTGTGTGCTACCTGACGGCCATTATCCGCGGGTTAGTACAATTGTTGCCACCGGGGCTGCAGCGTGCGTAGGTACCGGGACTGTCTCTTCTTTGTCGACTCAGGCTTCCCTGTCTTCAACAAGCGACGGTTCTTGGCCACAACCGTGTCGCCGGAGCGAACACCGTTCGTAACGCGGCTCGTCGGGACGCAGGTGCCATTGTGGAGGTGGGAGTTGGCTAATGGCGCATAGGCATTTGAGGCTTTTCTGGAAAACCACCATGGCAGTCGCCTCGATGTCTTTCACGCCATTTACCAGACTCTGAGTCAGACCGACGAAGTGCTGTGGCTCGAGGAGCCTACCGACACGCCGACCGTCGAGACGAAAGAGCTCCACGTGGTGCTGCATCGGGAGGCCAGTGCCGAGGCGTGGACGCTGCCGGACGTGACGGCAGCGATCCAGTCCTCGGACTTGAGCATTCTCGAGCAGCTCAAGCTCAAGCCGCCTGTGGCCACGCCCCGCAGCAGCCCTGGCGTCTGGACGTACGAAAAGGTCGCCGACCAGCTCGGCATGGAGCGGGCTGTCTTCGAGGCCAACTGGGCAGCGATTACAGACCCGTTTGCACAGCTCGCACCACCTCTGCACGTCGCCTCGGGACGAGAGCTATCGTCCGAGGAGGAAAAGGTTCAGGAAAGCATCCACAAGTGTCTCGTATCGGTCTTTTCGTCTGAAGGGCTGTCGGAAAACGAACGGCTCGCGTGCCAGCGGGCTTTTAAGGAGCAGTACGCACGCGAGCTCTTCGTGCTCATCCTGATGCAGCCGCACCAACGGGCCGAGGCGGTGGCCGGCGCCTACAACCCGCGCGGCTCGGGCAGCTGTCTCGGCGACGTAGGCTTCAATCTCCTCGTGGCACTAGCTACGCAGGTGCTCCAAGACTGTGAGATTCACGAAGACTACACCAACGCTCGCGGCCTTCTGCAAGTGTCGGCTCAGTTCTACCGCTTGCTAGACGACGGTTCCCCCGCCGTGACCAAGACTCCCGGCTTTGGAGGTACGGCCACTGTTGTTGAAAACGGTGCTTTGACACAGCGTAGCCCCGCGAGAGTATTTGCAAAAGTCGTTAAAAACGCAGCCCATTTGCAGATCGCTGGACATGTGGCACCACGCATTGAGGTTTGGTTTGTCGATGCGCCGTGACCGCTCACGGTTCTGTAGCCGTGACATCGAGGCGGCGCTTAAGTTGGAGACGCTGGAGCCGGGAAGCGAGGCAGCCATTGTGCCCGACGACATGTTTTTCTCGCAAATGGGCTCGCTAGTGTACGACATGCTCAACTTAGAGACGCCGCTGGCCAAGGTGCAGCTCTTCGTGACGGGCATGTGCTCGACGTACAACCGCGCGAAGGAGGTGCAGGAGACACTGCAGCAGCTCGTAGAGAACCTCAATCGCGCGCTCGTGCTCTCGAGCGACAACCTGTCGGCGACGCACTCGTCCTGGGCCCTCGCATCACAGGGCCCGGCGTCGACTGCTCAGACGACGTATGAGCTGGACAGCGTCATTCGCCGGCGCATCTCGACTGCCACGCTCGCTTCGTCGTCCAAGTCGTCACTGCCACCAGACCTCGACGACGACACGCCACATACTGTGCTGTTCCAGACGCAGAGTCCCATCATGTGCCTCGCCCTACATCGCGATCGCGTCGCCGCCGGCTGCTTGAACTCCTGCATCTACGTCACGGGTGGCCCAGGCCCCGCGCCGCTGCGGTTACAAGGCCACCTCGGTGCCGTGGGCTGCCTCCAGCTGCGCGGTGATCTCGTCTTTTCGGGTGCGCTCGACGCCACCGTGCGCGTTTGGGACCTTCACGAGCCGCCCGCGGTGAGTCGAAAGCCATCGTCGTCGTCGCTCTTTCGCTTCCTTTCGCCGACGGCAGAGGCCGCGCTCGTGGCGACGCCAAACCCACTGGACGACTCACGGCCGCGGACGCTCAAGGGCCATTCGCAAGCAGTGTCATCCCTTGAGGTGGGGCGGCAGCTGGGACCGCAGCGCTGGTGCATTGCCTCGGGATCGGCGGCGTCGATCCGCGTGTGGGACTCGGGTAAAGAGACGAGCGTGGCGCTGCTACCGCACGTTGCCCGCGTGCAAAGCCTTAAGTTCCTCACGGGTACCACGACGCTTGTGAGTGGTGACTCGGCCGGGGACCTCGACGTATGGGATGTTGCCACCGGGCGCAAGAAGGCGCACTTTGCTGCACACCGCAGCGCGGTGACGGACTTGCAGCTGGCGGGCGACCGACTCGTGAGCGCCGCGACGGACAGAAGCCTCAAGGTGTGGGATGCGCGCTTCCAGGCCGGCCAGTGCTGCACGCACGTGCTTGTGGGCCATACCGCGCCCGTGACATGCGTCGCTCTCGGCGGTCCGGCAGACCCGACCATATGCTCCGGCTCGGCCGACGGTACAGTCAAGGTGTGGGACCTGCGCGCCACGGGCCGCGGTGCTCGGCTCGAGCTTGCGGGTCACACCGGGCGTGTCACGGTACTCCAGCGCGACTTCACCAAGGTCATTTCTGGCAGCGAGGACGGCACGCTGCGCGCGTGGAACATGCACACGGGCGCGTGCAGCCAGGTGCTCGAAGGCCACGCTTCGGGCATCACGGCCATCGGCGTCCGCGACAGCGCGGGTCCGAACCTAATCTCGGCCTCGTGGGACGGCACCGTGCGCGTCTGGAACGTGAGCATGGAGAGCTGATAGGTTAACACGGTCGTCGTATTTAGAGACTCGAGTCTCACCGATATTATCCGAGCGTATGGGGCTCTGCCTCGCTGTTTCCGGTTTCAAGTCCACCACATAACTGTAGCCGCCATGTCAATTGGTTCACAGTGCTTCATTGCATTACGTCGGCAGAGGCATTGGTAGCTGTGGCGACGACACCGAGCGTGCCAAGGACAACGGTGGCGAGCACGAGGCCGAGGAGGGCCAAGGTCGAGCACCAGTGCAACGTCGAGCGGAAGAGCTTCCAGTAGCACAGGCATGGCACAACGACCACGATTGCCGTCGCGAACAACGCGCCTACGCTGCGTGAGCTCCGAGGCAGCGGAGCGGAGCACCGAGGAGCGAAGTCCACTGGACAAAGTTGGGCACTTTAAGCGCGACTACAAAGGTGCCGAGGGACAAGAGCGAACGTAGGACGCAGCGTTGTGCGTGCTGCATACGCTCCGACGAAGCCTCGGGCAACGTCCATGGCAGCACGAGCTCCTCCACGGAGAGCGCGATCGGGTGCAGGACGCTACGCTCAGGTGTGGGCCTAAAACTTCTTGCGACGCGTACATGGCGAATTTGGTGCACGGGTTGAGCACGACGGTCCACATGACGGCGGTGGTCGCCCACCCAGGACTGACCGCGAGCAGGTTGAGCGTGATCTAGCCGCTCCTAGGACCCCACGAGCGAGTGCGAGGTACCTCCTTGGACGTAGCCGCGCCAAACATGACGTAGCCAGCCAGAGCCACGAGTGCGTACGTGGTCCCGACAGCCGCGTAGCCGACGTTGAGCACGGCTGGGTACATTGCAGGGTCATCCATTGACAGGTAGATGGACGGGAAGACAGCGTGGCCCGCGAAGCCCACCTACGACATGTAGAGTTGCGGTCGAAAGGGAGGCGCACCAAGGCCAGCCCGATGCTCAACGCCCACGCATCATTGTCGACGAGCCAGCGCGCGGTGGTGTTGCCCCATAGGCTCCCGGGTTGCCCTGCCGGCGTCGTCCAGCCGGCGAAGAGCAGCAAAAGTACGAGGGCCACGGACGACACGACGCCCAGAACGCTCAGCGCCGAGAGCCGCGAGAGGTCAGCGAGCCACGTCGTGGGTAACACGCACGCGAACGCGACTGAGAGTAGCGCGGGTGCCGAGTGGACGGGAAAGAGCACGTGCAGGCTATCGGCCACTGAATCGCTGAGCGTTACCCAGGCCCATGCGCCGTACCGAGGACGAGGAACATTGTGCACGCTACGAATAGCTCCACGAAGCACAAGATGGACGCGATGCGCCGCCCCGTGAGGCCGAACGCAGCGTTGACGACGTCCGGGTACGACTAGAGTGGGATCAGCGGGCCTGTGGTAGTCAGCGACGGCACTCGAATGCGAGCGTCGGAGGCCATGCACGCGCCAAGAAGCTTGCCCGTAAAGTTGGCCACAACACCAAAGACGAGTAGGAGGCAGAGACCGAGAACAACGCCGCTGCATCTGAGCATGTATGGCAGCGAGAGCAGCCCGGCGCCCACGAGGACGTTGACGACGGTGCATGTCGCATCCCAAAACCCATTGCCATCGGCGGCATTAGGCGAGAGAAGCGGCGACGCCTCAGACGCAGTCGACGCCCGCGAGGAGTGCGGCAGGAGGCGGCGAAAATCGGGCGAGGTCAAACTACGGAGTTGACGCCTAAAAGTTGCACGAGAACGAAGTCCCACCGGATGGCGGCGCCTTGGCCAAACGTCGTGGGCCACGCGGCACTGTAGGCGACGGCCGAGAAGCGCCGCTCGAGTGGCGACCCCACGCTCTCTCGGCGCGTCGCCCCCGCGGACGCTGGTCGCGGTCGAGCTTTCATAACCACACGTGTCGAGCGTCTGTCAATCCAGAAACCGTCTCCGCCGTACTTTTCCAGCAAAATCTCAACCCACGAAGCAGCGAAGCTCGTCAGGCCATGTGTGGGAATGGAGCCAACGCATCGACCATGCAACCAAAGCAATGCCCCAGCGTCCGCTGCCTCCCTAACGCCTCTCACTCTCGTCACGACAGCGACTGAAGCCTTCCATCCAACGTTGCGAGCTTCCAGCCTGGAAGGCATAGGTAGACGTGGCCGGGGGCAAAAGCAGCAGCGCAGGCTGTGCCATGCATCATGACCCGGTTTCGGAATCGCCGGAGCGCTGCCGTCATCTGCCCGCGACGCAATTCGGCGCATGCTCGCGCTCGTCGCTATCGAAAATGGGAGGGTATGGATTTAAAAAAGGGTGGATTTCAGGCCGCCAGTGACTGGTTGCGTCAAAAGAGGGTAGTGGCATGGAGCCAGACCGGACGTTCGCGAGCTTGGCCAGCGCAACAAAGGCGGCGAAGGAGTATGCGGCCGCCAAGTTTCCGGGCACAGAGGTCATGGCCGACCGCACCTTCAAGCAGCAGTCGGCCAAGCGTCTTGTCTGCCGGCAGCGGGGCCGGTTTTGCGGGTGGAAGATGGAGATTCATCCCACTGGCGATGGCACGTGGCGCTTCACAGTCGTGGACGCCACGCACTCAGCAAGCTGCGATGCTATCCGACAAAAGAAAGCTGCCGACACCGCGCCAACGCTGCCTTTTGTGCCAATGATGGCAACAACCTTCGCGGCCAAGAAGCCGGTGGCAGTGCCCGCCACGACGCCCATCATCCAGCACGTCGACTCGCTCGGCGGGGCCCCCC
>JNBR01000451.1:0-20238 GCA_002081595.1 Achlya hypogyna
TGCTCAGTGGCTGGGACGGCGTTTTCGACGCAGCCCCCCGCTTCTGTGGTGACCATGACGTTATGACGTGTCGTTGGATGTGTTAGGCTGTAGTTATAACAAGGGCAAAATTGTAGAATTGGGTTTTGGAGGTTTCCTTTGCAAGATGGAGGACGCGCTGTACGACACCAAGTACGATGTGGTGCTCGTGGGCACGGGCATTGTCGAGTCCATTGTCGCGGGGTAAGGAGTCCCCACCAACCCTGTCGAGCTCACGTAGTCGCTTGCAGCGCGCTCGCCCGAGCTGGGAAAAAGGTGTTGCACCTTGACACGGTAGCCCAGCGATACCTTCCAGCATGCTGCACTCACTCGGGACGTTGCGTAGAACGATTACTACGGATCAAATTACGCATCGCTCACATTTGATCAGTTCCAAGACTGGATGGCAGCGCCGCTTCGTGAGCCCAGCCCATCCTCGGCGGACGTGGTCCCTCTCACGTCATCGTTTCATTGCTCCAAGCTGCACGAGGCCCGTGCCGACGACTTTACTCCGCGCTCGACGAGCTTCAGCATCGATGTTCATCCCAAAGTCCTCTTGTCGTCGAGTCCGCTTGTAGATGTCCTCGTGCACTCGGGCGTCGGGCGCTACCTTGACTTCATGGCGATGCACCAGACGTGCATGTACACCCCGCAGCCGCCGCGTGCGTGCCATCGTCTCGTCCGCAGCAGGTTCACGCTCGCATGTAGATCCCCCCGTGTGGCAGGTCCCGTGCTCCAAGACCGATGTCTTCAAGAGCCGGCTAAGCGTGCTCGAGAAGCGACATTTGATGAAGTTTCTTCAGTTCGTCGCCGACTACGGCGACGACGACGCCACGACGCTTAACGAACGGGACCTCGCCGTCGGCCGAGCCCTCAAGCGCCCCCAAAACAAGCGCAACCAGAAGGCCACCGCCGCCGACCTCGCAACCTACGCCGGGCTCGTCGAGGCGCTCACGGAGCACTTCAAGCTGTCGCCCACGCTCCGCGACGTCGTTCTCCACGCTGTACTGCTCCTGACCGAAACACCCGTCGCCGACCTACCTGCAGGTCCAAGTCTCGATCGCATTTTCGGCTTCCTCTCGTCCATCGGCCGCTTCGCCCCGTCGCCATTCCTGACGCCGCTCTATGGCATCGCCGAGGTCGGCCAAGCCTTTTGCCGCCTCAGCGCCGTCTACGGCGGCGTCTACTACCTCCGCGCACCTCTCACGGGCTACTACGTGGCTGGCGACCGCGTCGTGTCCCTCGCAACCACCGACGCCGCCAAGTGCTGGACGGCCGACCACTTCGTCGTCAATGCAATGTACGCCGCGCCGTGGGGTGCCGCGCCAAAATCGACGTGCCTACTACGCGGCGTCTTCCTGTTCCGCGGCGCGCGCGACCGCACCGTGATCGTCGTGCCACCGCACCGGCTGCGCGGCCACCCATTTGCGCTGCATGCGCTGGCTCTGGACGGGACGACAGCCGTGTGCCCCGCAGAACACACTCTCGTGCACCTCTCGACGCCCGTGTCGACGGCAATGCCGGTCGCCGAGATGATCGCGCTGCTGCAGGAAGCGGTGGCGGCACTCTTTCCCACCGATGTCGCCGTCTGGGAGAGTACCTTCACAGTGCCCGTGTACGGCCCTGTGCCCTCTACCCGTCCCGCGAACCTCCATGTGTGCGATACCCACGCCGACGTCGCGCTGGAAACCACGCTCGAGTCCGCCGTGCAGGAAGCAAAAGCTATCTTCTACGCCATCTGCCCTGACGCCGACTTCCTCCCCAAGTCCGCATCTGCCGAACAGGCCGAGACGGAGGCTGCCGCCGAGGCCGACGAGGCTGCACTGCTTCTCCAGGCTGCTACAACTCTGCTCCATGCAGACACCCCGCCGACGCCACCGGTGGCGGCTACTACGCCGAAGGCTGCGGCTGCCCCCGAGCCAGCTGCTACATATACCTCTGGACCGGCTGCCGCAGCGATGGCTTCCGAGGGAACCGCGGCCAGCGTCACTGCCTACGACCTTTAAGCCCCCCTACGCCCGCCCGACTCGCACGCCACGGTTGATTAGCACAGTAACTAGGTCTTATGGAAACTCGAGCATCTGCCAGAGGTCGTCCAAGTCTTTGTCAAAGGTGGCGAGGCCGTCGGAGGGCAGCAGCGTCGGTAGCACAAAGGTGGTCGGCCCCTTGGGCTCGCAGCGCACCGGCTTCTCGGTGCGGAGGCTCTTGGGGTCGTCAGCTGGCCGCGGGCGGCGCGACACCCGCGAGAGGTGCTGCGGAGCGTCGCGCGAGAACCACGCACACGAGTACGTGCACACAGGTGCCCGCTGCTTGGACCATTTCTTGAAGCCAAAGTAGTTAAGCTGCCGCTGGAAGCTCGGGTACTTCGCGTGGCGAAAGTAGCGCGGAAGCACTGTGGCTGCCAGCCGCGTCTGATCGCGGATCTCGAAGGCGAGGCCGTCCGCTGTCCAGCACAGCACGGCCGGGTCCTCCCGAGTCAGCATCTCATAGAGGCTAGCCACAAAGCCTGGCACACCCGGCGTCGCCATCGCTCAAGTGAAGGAATCTCAACTGCCACGATGGACCTCGACCGGCCTGCCCTGTCGCTTTTCAAATGACGAGCCAGACGGACGAGTCTATGGCGACCGCTCCGACATGGGACGAGGAGTGGAAACCTGGTGCCTGTTTGAACTCATAATGCGACGCGTCGAAGATTCGGCGCGGTGGTCAATGCGGCCGGCCACCGCCCTCGGGCTGAAAAGCTGGCGATGCCCCCAGTGCCAACAGGCCATCACGTCGGGAGCGATACCTAGTGCCCTGGTCGAGTAGGCGTCTGTATCATTTGACAAACAAGACGAGGTGCTATGTTGATGGGTTTAGAGACGAGACGCGGTGCGGACGACGGTAGCGCGGATCATGCCGTGGGGCTCGTCCGTCGGTAAAAACACTTCGCCATGCGGGTGGACGTTGGGCAGGCCAAAGTGCGAGAGGTTGATGGGCAGATTGTGAATGTTTGGCATGTAGAGCTCGATCTTGGCGACGCGGGGCAAGCGCTGCAACACAGCCTCGCCCAACTTGTACAACGTGAACTGAACGGCAGGACTAGCGACGCCCACGTCGGAGGGGCCGGCGAATGCGTCGAGGAGCGCCGAACGTACGGCCGCGGCGTCCGCAGCAGTCGCGTGGGACGTGACGTAGTCCCAGTGCGCCGAGATGGACGAGGAAACGAGGCGATCTGGCACTTCTGGTAGCGTCGTGTACGCGTCTTTCAGGAAGCCCACGAAGCTGCTTTGCGTTGTCTTGAGTACCTTCAATCCCGTGAAGCCCGACGCAAGCGTCAGATCGATACTGCCTCCACGAAGAGTAGCCGTTGCACTACGCATGCCTAAGCCCTGTTGGGAGTTGTTCAGCTATGCCGCACCAGGTGTATCGGGTCTCCGTCCCGCCCTGCACAAAGGCGTGGTGATGAGGGCGCAATTGCCCCGACGAGTCAGCCGTCACGAGCCGGTCCCATTGCGTCTCCACAAGCTTCACCTTTGTCTTGTGGATCTATTTGCCGTGAGCCCCTGCCCAGAACAAAACGACCTACGACTCGCGGGTGCAGCGTAACAAAATGTTTGGCAACGAGCACTGCGAAGGCTTCAATATCCGCAAACTCGTGCTTCTTGGCAAGCGCGTGCACCGTGTTCTTGACCGTGTCTGTGGGTAGCACAGCCGCATTGTCGCCCGTGACGAACGACGCACGGTCCGGGCCTTCGAGCAGGACTTCGGCCTCCAGCTGCGTCACAACATGCTTGTCGGGCAAGCGCGTGACCTGCATGCAACCGTTGGCTCTCAATCTGCCGCCGTATCTACCTTAAGGAGGCGGACGCGGCCCTTGCCGTGCTCCGTGTGGGAGATCTCGATGCTCATGGTCGTGACTTGGGAAATGGCATCCTTCGAACGGCGAACAAGATTTCTTTCATTTTATTTCCAATAAACAATTCCTCCTACAAACACCAAGGTTCGTGCAATTAAAATGCTCTCGGGGAACGAACAAACAAAATATGGAACCAGATCCGGGGCAAGTTGAAGTTGGTCAAAAGATCGTCATCAGCTGTCGCGAAGCGGCGGCCCATGGACGACGCCTCGCGCACTGCTGCCGCGACACCATGACAGCCTGTGTGCCTCTTCCCGCCCCCGCCATGCTCGAGGCTCCACTCATTCGACATTGACTTGTTCGTTTACGATCACTAGACTATTCAAGTGTGAACGCCATCGATTCCATGCGCACGAGCGCGAAGAGGGCGTCCTTCATGAGTCCGCGGCTCGGGTACAGTGGCAAGTCGATGCGATTGAAGCAGGTATGCACCTTGGGCAAGCAGCCGCGCGTGTACGTAATTGCTTGCAAGGTGAAGAGGCACAGCTTGCCATCATAGCTCGTGAGGCCCTTGAAACCTTGCAGTGGAACGCGCGACGACCCCGTCGTGAAATGCAAAAACTTGGCGTGCTCCTCGGGGCTCATGTCAAACTCGACGATGTCCCAGAACCACTCGAGCGCGTTGGAGCATTGTAGCGACCGAGACACGATGGTGTGCTCGCGCCAGTCGCTGACATCTATCTCAGTCGTGCCGCAAAGCACAAGCTCCAGCTCTTTGTAGTCTAGAGGGGCTACCAATTCGATCGGCAGCACCTCGTAGAACCCGTCGACAAGCCGACTCACTTGGAGCGCCCAGCGGCCAAATACAAGGTGCTGCACCATGGAGGCCACGTACTGCGCCTTGTTGGCCTCTGTGACGTCAACGTTCCTGCCGTTCTCGATCAGGTCGACAACGAGCAGCTCTGCTGATGCTGAGGTCGACGACGCGACGGGCGCTAGCACGCTAAAGTCGAGGGCCAGCTCCTCGACGGCCTCCGTGGTCTCGATGAACCGAAGGCTGTTGTACGTAGTCTCGTCCAAATAGCGCACGTCTTCGATGGAGAGCGGTGTTCCGAGCAGCGCCTTAAAGAGCGGCACGCAGAGGCGCAGCGGCAGCACTTGTCCGTCGATGATGGCCTTGCCCAGCAACCGTCCGATGGCCTCGAACTGGTCCAGGTCGGAAGCGGAGGTCGCTCCCGGGTGCACCATGTACACGTGATCCGTCGCATTAGTTGGCATGAAGAGGCCGCTGGCCATCACGGCGTTTGCGAGCACCGTGTACCACTCGCGCTGGACGCCGCCGGCGTCGAGGGCGTCTTCGCCGGCCATCGTGACCCGTGTCGTGCGGCAGAGCTCGTGCGGTGCCAGCTGCATAAGGAACGTCAGCGACTGGTCGAGGACCTGGTCGCGGGCAACGGTGAACCCAGATCTGCCGTCGTACGACGCGGCGATTTGCTCCAGTAGCCACGCGTACTTTAGCGAAAACGGCAGCTCTTGTAGGGTGGTGAGTTGTGGCAGATACCAAGTCGGAAGAGAGTCTCCCGAGACGCACGACGTGGCTGCCGTCACACCAGGGATGAGCGGCTCGAGCGTCAACGGCAGGCGCGGCGCGGCTGGTGCAATGTCCGCTACGACACTGCTGTCGGTAGCCTCGTCAGCGTCGGCGGCGTCGTGCGCGTCGGAGGTGTCATTTTTGTTAAGGGCGTCTTGAACATCTGTGTCTGGTAGTGCTCGAGGCGGAGCCACAATCAAGTAGAACTGAGTTGAGAGATTGAAAGGAGCGCTGACGTTCCAGACGCTGGTGGCGTCTGCGTCGGTCGGAAGTGAGCGCAACCACATTTTACGCGCCCTACACATAGTTCCATCCACTGGTCGTCAACAGCTGATTACCAGGCGGCGTGCTGCTCTAGATTCAGCTTCGCACTGGTGATGGTTGACGAGCCGGGTGGAAAGGTATCGGTTGCATGGATGGTGATTCCTGCATCGGATTTCGTTTCTCTCGTACACGATGGGCATTTCTGTACCGCGAGAGGTTTCGCAGAGAGTGCACGATTTCTTCGACTCAATATTGTGGAAGCCGCAGATGCCGCATGCCCACTTGGTCATTTCCAAGCCGCTATTCCAGTGTGAGCGATCGATTGCCAACAGGATGGTACATGTCTTCCATGTCGCCGCGCTTCATTCCGTTGAGATTTCCAAGGTGACTACACAATGCATCGTTATGGCTGCGGCTCGCTTTCACGTACTCGTTGCGGATGAGCTCCTGCTGAGCTTCCACGTCGTGTGCTGTAGGCGCGCGATTTCGGGAGCGGCGCCACACGACTAGCATAGCAATGAAGAGGAGCCCAGCGCCCACGGCGCCTATCAGCGGGATCAATATTTGCTGGAATTCTGGCGTGGGCATCTGCGAGACGTTTGTCGAGGTCGGGACGCCGATAGTCGGGTTCCACGTTGAGACGTTGGAGGTTGCATTCCACTGGGAGGCGTTGCTGCTGAAGCTCATCGCGGGTGCGTTCACAAATGGCCATTTCGTGCGATACTCAGGCCCATCGAATTTGAGAGGTTGTACCACTAGAGCGCCACGTCATGCATTTGACACACATGGCCATTTCCTGCGCTCCCATACATGTAAGAGCGTAAGCACTGCAAAGGTATTCGTATTGTCGTTTTGCATAGTTTTCGAGTAGTACTCATGAGCTGCCTCATTCCAGGAGCTCTACCTCTAACTCAAAGGCAAACATTTAGTGCAATCTCGGCAATGGGATATTAATTTAAAGCGGTTACGTCAAACTGGTGTCCTTGCCGGTATACATTTTCCAAGTGTTCGTGTCCACTTGAGAGTAATGACATTTTTTCCTTTTGACATTTTTTCCCATTGATGTGCATGCCAGTTGGTCAAGCGAGTGACAGAGGACGTCCATTTGTGCAGATGAGATCGAGTCGTGTGGCATTGAAGCGTGTACAATCGCTTTAACCAATGCATACAATCCTGATTGAACTAACACCAGACTTTTGGGCATCAGTCTGGCAAAGGATATGACATCTCACTGTCATCCACCTTTTGGACACGCAGAGACTCTCCGCATTCTCTGTCCACACGAAGCGTGAGGCTCTCGTTCGGACCACCCGTGTCCACTGGGTTTTGTAGAGTCATGGAGATGTCCAACGCACTACAATGTGAAATGCTTGTAAGGAGCACGTTTTACATAGTTGTCTGGTCGTCAAAGCACTTTATGGCATGACCCAAAACACCAGCGTCGTAATTTCACTAAGCTCAAGTTTCGCTCGGTGTCGGAGACTGTAATAGTTGTCAGCTTTAATCACTTTAACACGTACAGTTGACACTTTTGGGCTGGAGTTCATCTCACGATGCCGCAAGTACCGAGTGGGTGTGCCATATTGAAGCCCGTCAAGGATGACACTTGTGGACTAAGGCACAGGGAAGGCCACATTCCCAATCGAAGGGAAGTAAACCTGTACAAGCAAACATGTACCCTCTTCCCCCTTGCTTCGACATTCCGTGAATTTGGTTGTCCAGTGCTTGATTACCTTTGAACCACCAATATTCATCGATGGCACTGTTAACGTTCACCGCTTTGAGTGCCGCAGATGCAGGATGCTTTTATCGTTTGTTGATGGTATCGGGGATGATTTGATACCCTCCAAACAAAAGCAATGGAAGACGAAATCATGTTGGTTGGATCACAAGATGTACCAGCTAGGATGGTGAGTCTAGCCCATGAAGTTCATGACGACGAGGAACAGGATGAGATTGCAGAAGAGGTAGTCAGCGAAGGCACGCTCGGCCGAGCGGGGTGCCGACGAAAAGGCTTCGGCGTTCGTCGGGTTGATCTGCATGCGCAGCGACACCGTGAGCACGAAGACACCAACAGTCGAGATAAAGCCCGAAAGAAACGAGTTGAACGGGAACGTACCCACGAGCATGCAGTAGATGAACTGCAGCACGCCCGTGGCGAGAACATACGCGAGGAAGCCGTCAATAAGCTTCATCTTGCGGGGCGTGTTCTTGTTATACTGGGCCACGAGGTCCGCAAGGATGCCATTCACAGGCGCAGCCTTTGCCGACTTGGACGACATGTCTACCTACGCAGGGAGGCCCTTAGCTGCGCTGGCGTCCGCACCGCTGCTTACCGCTAGTCGCAATTGAGATGGCCACAGATATTGGACCACGTCGCCATTTTTACATTATATTTCACAGGATTTATCCGTTTTCAAAGGCTCCGATGGATTACTATTGCATACATTCTTCAAGCTCCAGCCTCAAATTTTTTATGTGTCCACGTGGCATCCGGATAAGAACCGGACACACATCTTCGGCATTTCACGATCTTCTGCAGTGGACGCCGCCAAGCAAGACGCCAGGGCAATGGTTCAGCCGGAGCCATGAGGTTGCTTAGGCATGGGGCGCTGGCACGGGAGTATCGAAGATGGACGGCAGCATTTTCTTGTTGATCTTGCCCATGGCATTCTTGGGAATGCTCTCAACGATGTGGATCACACGGGGAATCTTGTACTTGGCAAGGTTTATCTTGAGATGCTCGGGAAACGACGGCTTGAGGTCGGCCACATCTGCGGCGCATGAGCAAATGCGCATATTTAGTCCCGTACCTCGAATGTCGTCAGCCGTGCGCATAACAGTGGTCACGATTTGCCCCCAGGTTTCGTTCTCAACTCCGTACACGGCGCACTCGCGAACTTGAGGGTGCTCAAGGAGCACACGCTCGATTTCAAGTGCCGACAACTTGTACCCAGCGCTCTAGCGTAATCCATGAGAAACTATTCCATTCCAAGATGTCTACCTTGATGATGTCCACACTAGCGCGTCCGAGAATACGATAGCTCTGCAGGTCGGCGTTGTATTCAGCAACGTCGCCCGTTTTGAACCATCCATCGTCCGTCCACGCTTTGGCTGTCTCTTCCGGTCGATTCCAATAGCCCTGCGCCATCTCCCGTGGGTCCCATGGTCACCCGTAGACCTACCTTAAACAGCGTCTGCCCCCGCACCTCGAGCGCTCCTCCCTACACAGCGATGACCAGATGGTCTCAAGCCGATTCGAAGCACCTCGCCGATGCGAGCCTCGACGCTTGGGAAGGGCTGGCCTACATAGCCAACGTGGCGCGAGCCAACGAGCGGGTTGCCCAAAGCCATGCCGCACTCTGTCATGCCGTACCTACGACTGCTGAGCACCACGCTAGGCGAGAATTTTATCTACCGCTCGAGAAGCGAGTGGCCCGTAAGGGATGCCCAACGATCGAGGATCGAGATGGGGCAAGCCATGCTGCCCGAAATGGCAAGTCGAAGACGCTGGGCTCCGCGCACATACATATCGCGTAGCCCCGGGAGCGTGTTCAGCGCTTCGAGGAGAAGCATGTATATGCTCGGCACGGCCATGAGCACTGTGACACCGTCGGTGGGGCGTGCAAGCGTCTCCCAGATCGCGGAAGCGGCCGCCGCAGGAAGGCATTCTACCGTGGCCCCCGCGCACAGCGGTGCGAGCAAGTTGTTCATGATCCCGTGAATGTGGTGCAGCGGCAGGAAGTGCAGAACGCGGTCAGAGGCCGAGAGAGCCCATGAGGCCACGAGGTCGGAGACCTGGGCGTCGAGGGTGGCGTGCGTCGTCAGTACGCCCTTGGGTGCCCCCGTAGTGCCGCTCGTGTACAGTAGCATAGCGTCGTGGATAATATCTTTCAAGAGCAACGCCTCCAGGTCACCAGGTGCGGCGGTGAGGTCGATAGCATCAATGTTGAGCACTGCGACATCGAGTGCGGCGAAGGCAGCTGCATCGCGCGGCCGCACGAGTACGTGGGTCGTGCAGGAGTCGGTCACAATGTGTTGGCGCTCACGAGCGATGCTATGAGGCGAAATGGGAACTGCGATGTGGTTTGCCAGCCAGATCGCCCATTGGCACCGGACAAAGTCAAGCGTCCGGTGGGCGACGAATGCAATGGACGTCGGTGTCGATGGTAGTTGCGCGGCGATGGCTGCCGCCTGCGCCAGCAATACCCGGCAAGAGATGGTCTCAGAACCGTCGCTGCAGGACAAAGGTGCAGTAAGAGAGCCATTGAGATCGTAGATCCGGCGGAGAAGGAACGGGGTTGTCATCGTTGTGAAGTCGGTTGTGGCAGAGTGCCGGAAAAACAAAATCGTGATTAAAACATGCCTTCGTCTGGAGTGTTTTAAACCGATGGACAATCCTTCACAAAGACACAACAAAGTCTTCTTTATTAATAATTGTCAGAAGGGCTAGGGGATTTCGAGGTAAACTTTAAAATAATCCGAAGTGAATGTCGATGAAGGTGCTCCGGCACTAGGAGTCTGTGGTCTCGATGAAGTCTGTGGTCTTGATGAAGTCGGTGGTCTTGATGAAGAATCGATACGTTATTCAAATTCTTCCCATGTTGCATAACGTGCACTTCAGCAGGAATACTGTTTATTCTTGCAGCAATTATCCATGAAGGCAGAAAATGTTCAGGGTTGGTGGGGGTTCCATACAAATTAGGTTCTGGCCCAACTTGGTGGCTCTGCATGAGCTCAACTGACTGATAAACTTGCTGCAGCTTCGCATGCACATGTGTAGTCGGAAAACTTTAATCTCTTCGGATGATTTTACCTCCGTCTATACTCCGCAGCAAACAATTTAGAACAGGCTGAAACAAGTCATCCACGCTCTCTGCTAGATCATCTGAAGCGAGTCAAGCGACTTCCGCCACACAAATGGATCCTAGGTCTTCAACGTCATCTCATCGTCTTGCCGAAATATCCAGTAAGATTACAACCTTGCGGCACGAGCTCACCGTTCGCACAAAGGATGTGGCAACCAAGTATACGCTCGCGCGCTTTGTGTCCGTCATGGCGGCAAGAAGCAATGTCGTATTGAGGGCTGTACAACCTATGCCCGCCGTGGAGCTTTCTGCTTCAAGCACGGAGGGCGAATCAGCCGCCGATTTTGTACCGTCGATGGCTGCCGGACGCAAGCACATGCACTCCAATTGTGCGTTCGCCACGGCGGCGGGCATAAGTGTGCCTTCGACGGATGTTCTTTTCTAGCAAAGCGATCAGAACTTTGCCGGCGTCACGTCACCGCCAAGCACGATCGTGAAAATGGCGACGAAGCGGAGAGAAACGACGTGTCTTTAGAGCAAATGCCGCTAAGCTCCATGGAGGTCGAATTCGACATGCTCACGCTCTTAGCACAATCGCCTACTGATGACGAAGGCACAGAATGGGATGAACTCGGACGAGAGGGCATCGAATGGATACAAACCCTCGGTGATAGTCCCAACTAACACCGCTTATACTCACTACAGTATTGTGACCAATTGAGCTTGTTTGATGGCTAAAGCGTCTTTCCTACGTGGACAAGTCTGCGAACCTCGCGTAGTCGAAAGCTAATTTTTTAACAATTATGTCCATAACATGCTGCTTTCGAAAGTCTTTTAGAAATTGCATTACTTTTCGAACTTTCTTGTGGCCAGCGATGTTCTCTGCGTCGTTTGTCCTCATCGGACTTTGTCATTCGTTATCGCGTGACATGCATGTGCCAGGGAAAGACGTAATGTCGGATCCCCCTCCAGTGTCGTTCGACGCCACTGGGCGACAACACTCAATTCCAAACCCCTCGCGCCGACTTTAGGCGCGTGCTTTATGACGTATACAAGCACTTCATCTTCAACTCCATTGCAACGACGTCAGCGACTTCACACTTGGGCGATGAGTTTTCCTCACGTCTGGGCGCCCAGTCCACGAGAAGAGGAGCTTCCCTCGGTGTCCCTATACAAATGGGTCAGTAAACGGCCTTCTCGAGCCTGATTGGCACACTTACCACGTGTTGCCTTTCGCGATCGGCGGGGCGACGCGCAAGTCTGCAACCAAATCCCAATACAAATAGTGAGTTACTTGGGTTGAAGCTCCCAGGTCCCGCCCCAGACGGTCTGAGTCATATTCCAGCTGTGCGGTATGGTCTTTTGCATCACTTGCGGTTTGTATGCCTTACAAACCCCACGTTTCGTCTTTTTATCTCTGAATTTGTATACTATTACAAACCATTTGCTTTCCGCTTACATTCAATCGGAGTATGGCAATACAAAACCCAAGGTTTCCATTGGCAACCTCGACAAACTTGACTTAAGTATCCACATAGATAAGCCAATATAACTTGACATATTCAACAACTCTTGGTACCGAAAAAAAGAAGCCAAAGTGACCAGATACCAAATTTTACAGGGGTAAGCTCATGAGTGCCGACGACTCTCATCGCTTCGCCAAGGCTCCGCACCTCTGGGCGCTGGGCGTCGGTGCTGTTGTCTCGGGAGATTTCTTTGGCTGGTACGGCATTCCTATTGTTGTAGCGACGGTGACGCTCACGGGCGGTTCGTAGGCAAGCTGGGCTCAGCGCGGGCTTTTGGGGTCTGGCCATCAACCTCATTATCGTTTCGGTGCTGTACATCCTGCTTTCCTTCTCGATCGCCGAACTCTCGACGTCCATTCCGTGTGGTGGTGGTCCATATGCGTTTGCGCACCGCGCCCTAGGCCCTACGGCGGCGTACTTTGCCGGTCTTGCCGAGGTGCTCAAGGTCATTGTGACGTGCGCCGTCGTGTCTGTCGGCATAGGCAGCTACATCATCCAGCTCTTCAGCTGGTCGAGCACTGACAGCGGCCCCGCGTGGTGGGCTCTCTTTTTTGTTCTCTTCACCGTCCTCAATGTTGCGGGCATCGCGCTCAGCTTTCGAGTTCAGCTCGGTGCAACGGTGCTGTCAGTGCTGATCCTCATCGTGTTCTACATTGGCGCGGCCACGCAGTTCAGCTACGACGAGTGGATCGCTGCGCCCGACATGGAGTTCACCGACGGGTCCAAGGGTCTTGTGTCGGGCCTTTCGTTCGCAATGTGGTTCTACCTCGGCATCGAAGAGCTGCCGCTCGCCGTGGAGGAAACCATCGATCCGGCATACAACATGCCGCGCGGCCTACTTTCGTCTATTGCTACGCTTTTTGTCCTGTCGTTCTGCACGCTATTCTTCAACTCGGGCATTAGCCCCGGTGCCGACAAGATGTTTGCGTCGACGTCGCCCCTTCTCGACGGCTACAAGAGCGTCTTTGGCGACAACAGCACCACGGCGGGCTTTTCGTGGCTCCTCATTGTGGGGCTTCTGGCCTCGTTCCACTCGTTTATTTTCTGCATGGGGCGCCTCCTCTACGCCATGGCGCGCGACGGCTTCCTCCCCGCCGTGCTGAAGAAGCTGCACCCAAAGAACCACACGCCGTACGCTGCTCTCATCATCGGCTCAGCGCTTGCACTCATCTTGGCGATCTGGTACGCTTATATCTCAGGGTATGAACTCATGTTGCACATTTAGCTTGCACTTTGCAATTGGCGACGTGCGTCTCGGCTCCGTCATGATCAACCTCGCACTCACGGGCGCCCTTATCTCGTACGCCTTTCAGCTTATCTCATTCATCCAACTGCGTCGCCATGAGCCTGAGCTTCCGCGTCCATACCGGTCCTTCTTCGGTATTCCCGGCGCGTACGCTTGTCTGGTTCTCTGCGCTTACGCACTGGGCTCGATTATCTACCAGGGCGTCATCTCACCCGACGATTTCCTTGTCGCTGTTGTCATTGCCGTCGTCTATTTCGTCGGCGGCGCTGTGCTTTTCTACTCCGTGATTCAAAAGAACATTGCGCACCTCCCGCAGACGCCGGGTCGCCTCGACAAGAGCTTGATCTCGCCCGGGTCCCGTGAAGCCGGGGTCGACCACGTGTAAGAGCGCCGTAGTGTAGCAGTACAAGTATGAGACTTTTGTTAATTGCTGTGTCCGTCTTTAGACGTGAGGAGGAAACGACACCACTGGTATCGTGGATGCAGGTTCACGTCCACGGATATGCGGTTCTCACATGACAAAGTAGGCGTCGAGATAGCCGATGACTGCTTAACGATGCGCTGACTGTGGTATCCATCAGACGTCGTTGAGGGTAGTACACTCTCCTACGAACTCGTCATCACTCGTTGGCTCTAAGAAGAACCAAGCGCGCGCCTGCAGTCCACTTTGTTAAAGCTGATCTTTGCATTTGGGAGCTGTGTTCGATCTATTCAGTCAAAAGGTCATAGTTGCCTTTCAAGTTGCAGTTGGGTTTGCAATCAACCCCAACTGGCTCAGAAGTGGTACACCGTCCAGGCTTCGACGACCGCGTCGTGGACGCCTGTTGATGACAACAAGGCGTCTGGTTCTGCGTGTACGCACGTGCAAGGTGCACAAGCTCATTTTGTAGTCATCTTTCGCCTGCATGAGAAGGGCGCAAGCTTGTCTCTCAAGTCAAGGACGCAGCGCATGTCCAATAAGTTACGAGTTCGATTCGTTAACGTTGCCGTTGCGTCATTGAGTCCATGAGAAAATCGAGCGAGTCTTCAATGGAGGGCCACGCATCGCCCACGATCGCAATGTCATGGCCGTCCACGATCGTGTGGTCGTACTTCCACGACTCCCGCCGCGTCGTGAGGCCGTGGTCGCGCAGATACGCCACGATGTCGTCGTGGCCATTGCCCGCTGCCCCGCGAATCGCCTCTTTGGAGCACCCTTCTTTCCGGTGCTCGGCGAGGTACTTGACGATGTCGTAGTAACCATTCACAGCGGCTTCGTCCATAGCGTTCCATGTACACCCCTCGGTGCGGTGCTCATGCAAGAAACGGACGACGTGCAGATGGCCGTTGGCCGCGGCAAAGTCCATGGCATTTGTCGAGCACACGCCCCCATGCAAAGCGTTGAAGTGCAAGAAACGAACGACGGCCAAGTGACCGTTTGCCGCTGCGTAGTCCATGGCGCATTTGGAGTATGTTGCAGGGCAGTGCTTCCAGAAGTATGCGACGACCGGGAGGTGGCCATACTCGGCGGCTTGGTGGAAGGCATAGGCAGTTGCGAGGTCTGCGTTGTGCTCATAGAAGTATTGCACGACGTGCAAATGGCCGTTTGCTGCTGCGTAGGCCATGGCATCGGCGGAGCACTTCAGAGAGGTTTCGACCACGAGGTACTTGACAATCTCGAGCTGTCCGTGACGCGCCGCGCAGTTCATGGTATCGTGGTTGATCCACGCGTGCCCAACACAACGGAGCCAGCGCCGCAGCTGTGTCATGTGCCCTTGGACGATCGCGAGGTGCAGTAAGAAGCGTGGATGCTTGGTGTGCACGTGAAGTTTTTGCAAGCTCACGGGGTCCATGTATAGAAGGTACTGGTCGATGAGGAAGAGAAACTGACCGTCAGAAGTTTGCATGGATGCCCACTCCCGGTAGATGGGCACGAGCTCTTCGTACAAGCCTTGCTGATACGCTGATATAGTCGATAAGAGGTGGTCATGCAGCAGCACGGAAGCAAACACGCTGGGCGTGGCGCCGCGTCTGCGCTTCATGCGTCGAGAATGGCGAAATGACGAGCCCCGTCTCCTACGCGGCACCAAGAATAATCCCGTCATGATACCACATGGCACACGATGATCATCCCACGGTGCTGCCTCTTGTCATCCTCCCACGTGCACCCCTTGCCGATGATCATCCCACTCCCATGTCCACTGCGTTGCAACGTCCGGATGTACTTGATTTCGCTCGCTTATTCCTGCCTACAAATTGCATATTGCACGTACGAATAAGGCAAATTTTGTATGAATTCCGGATACGCCTTGTTCAGCTGCAGCCAAGTGAGAGCCCCACATGGAGGCCCAATGACAACCTCATGGACTTGCGACGGCGACTGCGACGCCAAGCGGCCACAGGAGATGGGCGGCGAAGTGTGGCATGATCATTCGCCCTCAGGCACTTGATCCATCGACGCCACCGCCCATTGGAAGAGCTTAGGTACAACATATCTTGCGCACGGTGGTTCGCTGCAAGAATCGGCCGCCGCCCGTTCCATGTTCGACGAGGAAATGCTGGGTTAAGAGGGGTGGCCCCAGGTTCCAGTGTGGACTGGTATATTTCGCGCCGGCACGGCTTCAACGAGTTGTAATAATCCCACTCACACGCCAAGGTCTTGGTCAATCTTTTCCCCGTTTGTGCGTCAGCATACAAATCTTCAAGATTCGCCACCGCCACAGGCTGCCAAACGAATTCATGCGTCGGTCGACGTGTCGAGGGAGCCGCCAAGCGGTGCACCTTGAAAACACGTCGGGAAGCTTGATTGCTCGCACAGGGTGTACCAATCGACTTGGCATGTGTCGCGTCGAATCGAACAACCAACACCCGACGACGTCTGCTCGCCTGCTCGCATGGCAGACACCAGCACAATGTATGTCTTGTTACGGGTTTGCCCGTGCGACGACGTTGTCGGATTCAAATCCCACAAGCTACTCTTCCTCGGGCCCTTCCTCGCCGATGGTTCATCTGCGGACCTTGCTCAGGATCAAGATGCGCTGCCGCAGCGATCCCACGCCATTCCTCTCGTCTTCCCCACGCTTCCTTCCGCTCATCCTCCTGGCCCTGTTCCTGCCGTCGCCGGTGCGCCATTGGTTTCCCAAGATCGTCACCATTGGGAATAGGATCATCCGATTGGCTGTTCTGCACCAATCACACGTTGCTTTGGACCGAACGGGACGCTTTTGGGAAAATCCGACGATGCAGGGGCGATGCTTCGAAGCAACTACGATTACCAGACAAAAGTAGCCAATCAGAGTGAAGGACAGGACAATACGGAGCATCCATTGGCTGAAATGCGTAGTTCGAAGAAGTTTTGACACTGTGGTTGCAATCCACCCGTGTGCATTTGGAGATTCGCCACGAGCAGCTCGGATCTTCGGTATCATGCCCTCCTTCTTTGCCCAAGTTCGCGCCCGCGCGGCCAAGATCAACTCGCTCTTGTGCGTGGGCCTTGACCCGCATGTTTCGGAGCTGCCCGAGCCGACTGCCGCGGCCGCCGAGCGCTTCTGCCTCAACCTCATCTCACAGACGACGGATGTGGCCGTGCTTTACAAACCAAACGCGGCGTTCTTTGAGGTGTTCGGCGCGGAAGGCCTCGTTGCCCTTGATAACGTCATTGCGGCTATCCCCAAGGATATTCCCGTGCTTCTTGATGCCAAGCGCGGTGATATTTCGACCACTGCCGCAGCGTATGCGTCGGCGGCCTTCGAGTCCGCCAAGGCCCACGCCATCACGCTCGCGCCATACATGGGTCGTGACTCCGTGGACCCTTTCGTCGACATGCACAAGTTCCCGGAGAAGGGTTGCTTCGTGCTCTGCAAGACGTCCAACCCCTCGGCCGACGACTTCCAGACGCTTGTGCTTCAGGACGGCTCCATGGTCTACGAAAACGTCGCCAAGAAGGCTGCCGAGTGGAACACCAAGGACAACATCGGTCTTGTGGTTGGTGCCACGGACGTTGAAGCGCTTAAGAACGTGCGCAAGGTGGTGCCCACGATGTGGCTGCTCGCTCCCGGGCTCGGCGCTCAGGGCGGCAACCTCGAGGCTGCTGTTGAGGCCGGTTGCTCGGCTGACGGCTTCGGCTTGCTCCTTCCGGTCTCGCGCGGTATTTCCAAGGCCTCCAACCCGCGCCAGGCCGCCATCGAGTTCCGCGACGCCATCAACGCCGTGCGCGCGCGTTTGGCCGCCAAGACGCAGGCCGAGTTCCTTAACTTCTGCATGAGCTGCGACGTGCTCAAGCTCGGCTCGTTCAAGCTCAAGTCGGGCCGCCAGTCGCCATACTTCTTCAATGCCGGCCTCTTCAAAACTGGTCGCATGCTGCGCCAGCTCGGCCGCTTCTACGCGCAAACCATCCATGTCCGTCCCGTCTGCGTCGGTTCGCGCCACTCACCCGTGTTTAGGAGAGCGGCATTGAATTTGACGTGCTCTTCGGCCCGGCGTACAAGGGCATCACACTCGCGGCCGCCATTGCCATCGGCTTCGAAGATCTTTACCAGCGCGAAGTGCCTTTCACGTTTAACCGCAAGGAAGCCAAGGATCACGGTGAAGGCGGCGTCCTCGTCGGTGCTGACGTCGTCGGCAAGCGGTGCGTCCGGAGCTGTCCGGTTCTTTGAGCTCAATCGCCTCTAGGGTTTTGCTCGTGGACGACGTCATCACGGCCGGCACCGCCATCACCGAGGCTATGCACATTCTCCAGGCCGCACAGGCCAACGTGGTTGGCGTGTGCATCTCGCTCGACCGCCAGGAGAAGGCGTCGGTCACAGACACACGCTCGGCCATCCAGCTCGTGGAGGCGCAGTTTCACATCCCAGTGCTGGCCATCGCCAACCTCAACTCACTCGTGGCCCTTCTTGAAAGTGACAGCCCCATGGCGCTCTCGGCTGAGGACCGCGCGACGTACGTGACGACGATCAAGAAGTACCGCGCCGACTACGGTGTCCAAGGCTAAGCCCGCCACGGCTAGTAAAGACCCCGTCTCTCATGAGTCCTTCGTTACCAGTAATCCTAGCCAAACTAGACCCACCGCCTGTGTCGAGTTCGCGTATTTAGTTAAGCTATTCGTAATTTATTTCGTTTCGTTGTTTTTGCGTTTTCGATGCACTCGGCTAGGGTTAGGGTGTCGTGGAAGTTAGTCAAGTTTCTCTGGTGTATTGTGGACATCACATCCTTTAGGCTATTTACGAAACGTTGATCAGTTTATTATCTCTTAGGCAGCCGCCCGTTTAGCGAGAAAGAAAATGACCTGACCCGCGGCGATGAGGATGTTGATGGACGTGGCGTACACGCCATAGCGGCCAGCACGGCTCATGTTAGCCGAAGCGCTGGAGACAACTTTGTTGTTCTTGTTGAGGTGCTGTTGCAGATCTCGCAAGTTCACACGGCCGAGGTCGATGACTTTGCCGGGCAGCACGGCCGACACTGTCTGCACAGGGTGTGCGACGGCGGCCTTGATGTTACCCATGTTGGGCCGGGCTACGGGCATTGCTATGGTCGCAACAAGCTGCATGGGGTGAGCCACCGCGGCTTTGAGCCCAATGAGCGACGAGCGTAGATGCAGGGGCCGCGCATCCGGTGTGGTCCCGTCCGCCGGCGCCTCACGAAGCGCGACAACGCGGGCCTTCGCCGCGCGGCACTTTTGAAGGAGCCGCTTGCGGATCCAGAGCGGGATGAGCACCGTGGTTTCGCACCAGTCCTGGAACTCGATGAGACGAAGGGTCTTCTTGATGAAGAAAGAGCTGTATATCGTATGAGCCGAGCAGGAATCGAACGTAAGGGACTCACCGGCGGAGGTTTTCTTCTTCGTACGAGATGATCATGCCGAGCACTTGCACGACAAGCACGTACGACATGTACTCGGTAAAGCGCTCGAAGACAAAGTGGTGCAGGTTGGTAATGAAGCCCAGGCAAAGGCACCACGTGACGACGAAGGAATACACGAACCTACATGCTGTAAGCTCGAAGTGCAAAAGGTGCACGTACCGAAGTCGGAATCCAGACCGATGGGCAGAAAGAAGCGAGTTGAGGAAGCCCATAAAGTAGACGGACTTGGCTCCGAGCGTCTCGGCGATGAGGAAAAAGATAAATGCTGCATTTTGGTGAGCATGACCTTCAATGTCAAAGTACCGTTAAGTCCGATGTGCAAGAGGAAGGTGGCGAATGTCGTCGATTGCGCTGACTGCGTGTAGCCCTTCTTGTGCACCGCCTGCTGCTTGAAGAGAGCTGGTACTTGTTCCAGCGACTTCGCCATTTTGGCCTACGAGCCAACTTGAGGAGGTCACTCCGTGAAGCCGACAAACGGGATTCTTGAGGCTCTCGCGAGTTTTCTCGTAGGCAGCTTTGGTGTGCACCAAAATCGTCTTGGGTGGGCTCGACCCAGGCGATGAAGACGGCGACTTAGGCGCGTATTTATCCGAGACTTGCGTTTCGCGCTGCTTTCGCCACAGATTGGCGTACTCGCGTCCATAGTAATAGAAGAGAAGGTATTGCAGGCCGTACGCAGGAACCACGATTCCATATCGGATAGCAAGCGTATAGCAAATGATGTTGGTGTCGAACAGATTGATCGTGTCTTGCAAACTGAGTGTGATTTGGTTGGCCAAAACACCTACAGACGCTCAGGCTAGTCGCAGTCAAATTGTGCCGAGCGACGCACCAATTGTCGTATATTTGATGCCAAGATACACATTGAGGTGGAGAATACCGGCTTTCGGGTTTTCGTACGGACTGCCGTCCAAGAGGTACCAGTACCGGTAAAAGTACCTAGACAGGTTGGCATGCGCCATCCGTGAGCTTTGATGGGCACGTACTGTTCGAGTGGTGGATATCGAAAGCGCTGCGAAAACGAATGGCAAAGGAGCTCCTTGCGGTACCGTGGGTCGTGAATTAGAGAGGACGCGTCAGCTATGACGCCTAGTCCTACGTAAGAA
>JNBR01000451.1:20250-75087 GCA_002081595.1 Achlya hypogyna
ATAAAGGCGGCAATCCTGCCTTGGAAAGGAAGCCCCAGCGTAAAATTGCGGCGTTTCAAAATCTCCTAGGAAAACAGTGTCGATAATGTGCATCACACAGGGCAAGACCCGTTGGTAGCCAGCCACCATGCCGGCGATTACACTCATCGAATAGTTGCAAGTCTGGAACACAATTGCGGACGTGAGGTCGGGCCCAAAACTTAGCTGCACAACAAAGTACCTACATCATAATACTCGTTTATGAACGAGAAGTGGTTCGTACGTCGCAACGATGAAGCAGCCGAGGACGCAGGTGTAGGCGAATCGAATGCGCGTGACGTTGAACATTGGGATGAGGAGGATGACAAGCGGCAAGATCGGGCCCGTTTGCTGCTGGACCCACTTTTTCGTGATGAAGGCCATCGCAACAGTCCAGTAAACGGCAAGCCCGAGTCTAGGCACAGTCAGACTTGAGGCACAGATAGAGCACACGCACCGCTCCAAGTTGCGCTGGACAGGACGTAACCATGAGAGCGCAACGGCTATAAGAAAAGTCGGTACGATGACGCCAAAGCCCAAAACGTATAGAGCAATCTCGTGGGTTTTGGAGAAGCCTTGGACGGTCGCATCGTATGCTTGCAGCCGATCGGCCTCGTACCAAAATAGGAAACCAGACGCCACACCACCGATCGTAAATGTGATGCGCACGCGCGGCACGTTGATCTTGTTCATGAAGGCCAGGTACTTATGTTCGTACGGCTCTATGTCACCCCGCTTCGGTGCCTCCAACCGAACTGGTGATGAACGTACCAGCGAAGAAGAGTAAGATGGGGTCCATGCCCACCTGCTCCTGACACCTCTTGAACTGTAGGTGGACGTATTCTCGTTCCTTGGCCCGGCGCACAGTACCTATCGGAAGCTTAGAGACAGCAGTAGGCAAGAATGGACGGACTTTTAAACGAAACATGGTTTTCGTAAGGGTCGTGGTACGCCTCAAGGAGGGCCTTGGAGGACTTTTGCCACACTTCATCTGGATGTCCTGTGGTGGCATCGTTGGTCTCGCTGATATGTCTATCCAACTCGTTATACCCCGAAGCAACTCGTCGACGGACACTCGGGAGGAGCCTGTCATGCCGAAAAGCAACGTGGAAACGAAGTGCCCGATAATCTAATTTTGGATAAAGTACAACAATGAGTCGAGGCTTCAACTTGTAAGCTTATTTGGGGTATTCACTGCAATTTGCTACTTAAGATCCCTGGCCACAACGTAAGCCAGACTCGTGGGAATAGGCACTCGTATTGCAGAGGAAGAAGTATTGAGTCGATCAATTACCTGCAATTGCACTATGCACTCTAAGTCTCTACGAACCCAAGCCGTTGTGTCGAGCCTTTTATCGGTACAAACCTCCTCGGCTATCTGTCATGCAATTGCAAACAAACAAGTTGTGCACTGCTGTTGTCAAAAGCTTGGACCTCACTGGTTCATTCGACTTTGACCCTCAAACCCCCTCTTGTAAATGCATATTGATGTATGCTTTTATGCAGGGTTTGGACCTTCCAAAAACCAATGGGGCGCGAATTCCGCGCGGTGCTCCTCAATGAGGTGCTCTTCACCGCGATCTGCCAGTACCAAGATGGGTACTTTGGCGACCTTCGCCCGCGCGTGGTCGAGTGGCAGGCCATGTCTCGCGAGTACAGTGACTACCTTTTGCCACCGAGGTTCGGCGCGGCACGTGTCTCGGGCGGGCTCGATCTCATGATAAACTGGCTGGGTAAGGACCGGCGATTCCTTTTACACATTGCCATTTTTGAAGACAACCTCGAAGTGATCCAGCGCTGGCTTGCGTGCTGCGGTGCGTCGTACGTGACGCTGCAGACGCTCGATTGTGCCGCTCGCTTCGGGAACTTGGCCATCGTGCGGTTCTTCCACGACCTCGGGGTGCGAGGCACGGTGCAGGCCATGAACGCCGCGGCCTGCTACGGACACATGAACGTTCTGCGCTTCCTTCATGACCACGGCACAGAAGGCTGCACCAGCAATGCCCTCGACTACGCGGCCGAGAACGGCCACTTGGACGTCGTGCGCTTCCTACACCAATACCGGCGGGAGGGCGCGACGGCCGCAGCACTCAACTTTGCCGCACGCAACGGCCACTTGAACGTCGTTCGCTTTCTCCACGACCACCGCGACGACGGCGCGACGACTGACGCTCTCGACTTCGCAGCTTGCAACGGCCACCTCGACGTCGTTCGCTTCCTCCATGACGAGCGCACCGAGGGCTGCACGCGCTTTGCTATGGACCACGCCTCCAAGGGCGGGCACTTGGCCGTGGTTCAATTTCTCCATGCCCATCGCAGCGAAGGCTGCACGACAGCGGCCATGGACGGCGCTGCAGAGAACGGCCACCTCGCTGTGCTGCAATTTTTGCACGAGCACCGCCGGGAGGGCTGTACGGACAAGGCGCTCGAGGGCGCGACTCGCCACGGCCACGAACACGTTGTGCAGTACCTCCTCGCAGAACGGACAGAAGGCAACCTCGAACATTGCATCGACGTGGCCGAAAAGCATTATTACATGCGAATCCGCGACCTTCTCTGGAAGGAGCATGTGGCACGCATGGTGGCACGAGCCCGCAGCTAGGACAGATGAAAGAGCCAAATATCTACCACCGACACGCTATTACCGAGATGCACAACTGCATGGAGCACGAGGCGGCCACGCAACAAGATGTGGACAACTTGGTTAAGGTCTGGAATTCGGCATTTTGTCTTATACGAAGTGGCATATGCCGAATTGCATGTAATTCAACGTCGTCCGGCTCCAACTTGACGTGCGATGACGTTTGTAGCATTCGGCGCAATCTTTCTCGGACATGCCACATCGGATCATCGGCTGCGGCAGATGCCGAAAGTAGCGATTACGTGAGGTAGCGTTTCCGGATAACCGACAACCAGTTCTGGAGATGGGGCGCCGAGGTAAGAACGTGGCGGCGCTGTCGATGGGCCACGCCGGTGGCATCGCTATGGGCGCCGTCTTCGGCATGTTTTGGATGCGTGTTGTGCTGGCCTTCACGTACATCGAGACGGTGTTCTTCATGATCCTGCCCGTCTCGACGGCCATCCTGATCGTGGCGGAACAACGGTCCCTCGGGCCCATCTTTGACAAGCTGTAAGCTACTTGCCGAGCCTTATTTGCTTGATCTGTCGTAGGCTTTACCGGGTTCAGTCGACCGTGTATATGGCGATTGAGTCGTCAACCAAGCCGGGCGTGCGCCGTCCGTCGCAACCATCAGTGACGACGGACCCGTCGTCATCGCGACCTGCCTCGACTGAAACTTCGCCCGTCGCCAAAGATGTCATATATCGAAAAAGCTCGGGTACACTTGATTACGCAGAATGCAATGTTAATCGCAACGTAGCTGCATCAAATTCGTCCGAACTCATCTCCACCGCCCAAAGCTCCCTCTTTGCTGGAGTCGGCATTGGCATGCGCGACCACACAGTCGGCTTCAGTGCCAGCAGTAACCAATCCAAGCCTGTGTACCTCCAGGAAGTCAACTCTGGCTACTTTATCAAGGCCTCAGACGGCCGCCTCAAGCTCACGGCGCGCCCGGACGACTCGTGCCTCTTCATCTGGGTCAAGGGCAAGACGCACCACTGGGGCCTCCTCTCGCTTGCAACCCAGCGCTACTTGGGTCAAAATCTTGTGTCCATGATTGTAATTGCGGCGAAAAAGCTCGCCAATTGGGAGGCCTTCCGCGTGCTCCAAAACGGTACCTGTCTTTTTTTCGAAGCCATGCCCATGGCCCACCGCTGTAGCTGACGTCCCGTCCATGGCCTCCGACGACTCGGTGTCGTGTCCGATCCACTTGATTCTATGCTCAGCACGGTTCGGCAAAGGTACATCGCTTCTCCGTTTACCGGCCTCACGAATGCAGGCATGTGGCTCTCGACCCGGCTCAAGGAAGGCGACCGCATCTTGTCGCTCTCCAAGAACTACGCCTCCGCACTATGTGTGCGCTACGCAGCCGACCTCACAGCCTTCAAGAAAGACGCTGACGAGGCGCGGTCATCGCGGGCGTCGTCGGCAGCGACATCTCCGGTGCGGCAGTCGTTCGTGCAGGAAGCCCCCGTGCTGCCGTGGCTCTCGGGCTCGGCTCTCTTTTTCCAGTCCACGTCCTTTGCCACCGTTCTCACGCAAACGTTGGACAATGTCACGTAATCGGATGAAACCGTCATGGACGCTTATCGTCCATGTTGATAGGATGACATCACTCACCAACCTCTTTGTCGACGCCTACGATGTGATGCTGCCGGACGCCTGCGGCAGCTGGACTGGCCATCCAAGCTTGGGCAACGTTCGCCTCGTGTCATATCCTGTGTCCCCAGGCAGCGTGGACGAGTACCACGCGTGCAAGTTTGAGGACGGTGAGCTCTCGTTCAAGATCAAGATGCAATTTCATGGCCTCGCGCTCGGGGATCACTTTTCACTTGAGATCGAGTACGTGCTGCGGGCCTCCGAGGCGCGGAGCGTCACGCTGACCTGCCTCAAGGCGGTGCACTGGCGCAAGCCAACGCTCTTTCAGCGCCACATCGACACAGCGTCGCGTGCGGCCGTGCTGGGCTCGGCGCAGCAGCTTGTAGCGCTGCTTGCTGCTCGCAACCACTCGTCCAAAGTCCTCTGGAACCTACCGACGCTGCTCTATAGCCATGTGCAGCAGCAGTTCGAGCGTAACCAAGTGGAGCATTTGAACGTGCTCGAGCCCATTTCTGTGCCGTGGAAGACACCAGCCACGTTCTTCGAGCACTCGAGCGGGCAGAACGTGTACAGCGCCATGTGGCCCGTGACCCCCACGACCTACTTCGACTGGTTCGTCTCAGACGCCGCAGCTTTTTTCCGCAAGGCCAACGACGAGAGCCACCATGTCAACATCGACATGAGCCCTTGGACGTACCATCCGACGCTCGGCCACCTCCGGTACCCGCGCGTCTTGCTGCCCATGATTGATGTCGCGGCAGGAAGCAGACCTTCACCATGCCCATCGAAGGGCTCCCAGGCGTCTCGGCCACGACCGTGCGCGAGTACCAGTGGTATTCGATGGATGGTGAGTCACCGCTTGATGGACAGGCAGTCATGTGGTGTGTAGACGGGCAGTTGCTCCGGTTCGGATCCAAAGTCTATGCTGGCGACATTCCCGACGGCAGTGCGTTTTCGGTAGCAGCATTTGCCTTCATGTGCTGGCTGGCTCAAATGCAGTAGATTGAGATCCGAAGTGACGTTCAGCTCGATGTGCCGACTCAAACGCACAGCCGCGTCATGTGCACGACAGGCGTGCACTGGACGGGCACCAGCAAGAGCAAAGGCGCGATTGAAGCTGCCGTTGCCAAAGCTGTCGCGGTCACAAATGAACGCCTCCTCACACTCATCCAAGACCACCAGCACGAGGTCGACGACGTCCGCGAGATTACGTGGCTGCCATCGCAAGACGAGCGCACGGCCCATGTCGTCCATGCCGTTGCCGCCGCCCTCGGGGCCTAATGAAGTGTGGAAATTAATCCCTTTGCATGAAGTGACGACTGCGTTATGCCCGTTGTTACAAGGTTGCGGTTGTGTTGTGTTTGGCATCGCAAATACGTTATAACGCTGTTAGATTTGCAGCTTCGATGACCTTCGAGAACAACTTGCGGTTTGTATTGACAGTAGCATTCTGTTCTTACGGCAAGCATGACTGTGACTGTCAGGCAGACGACCGGCGCCTCCCACGACATCGCGATCGACGTCGCGACTGCGACCGTGCTCGATCTCAAGATCAAAGTTCAGGAGTTGCTTCATTGCCCGCCGGAGGCGCAGCGCCTCATCTTCCAAGGCCGCGTCCTCGATGAAAAGGCCACGCTCGCGTCCTACTCGCTCGCAGATGGCCTCACGGTGCACTTGGCAATCAATACCAAACTCATGCCAGCCGCGGTGCCCGCACCAACGACTACCCCCGCGTCTGTGGCTGCTTCCATTCCCACACCCGCAACGCCGGTCTCGCCGCTGGTCACTCTCCTTCCGCTCTTGAAGCAAACACCTGCGGGTATTGCGGCGCTTGGTACGCTTAGGAAGATGGCGGAAAACATTGTCAACCACCCGTCCGAGGAAAAGTACCGCAAGATTCGCGTGGCCAACGAAGCACTGAAAAAGAAGGTGCTCGATGTGCCACACGGCCTTGCTTGCGTCCACGCAATGGGCTTTGCTCCCGGGGTCGAGGAGGTACCTCGGCTTTCCGCAACGATCTCCTCCTCATGCAAGCCTAGGGTCACCTTGTCCTCGTGCCCACGGCCGCTAACTGGGAGCAGCTTGTAGCGGCGAAGCGACTTCTGGACCAGGCCAGTACACCAGCTTCTGCATTCACCCCCGCCGCTGCTCCCGGGTTCCAGCCCACTGCTGGCAGCAGCGACCCGCTCTCCGACATGCTTCGAAACCCCATGCTGGCTTCCATGCTGCAGAGCGACCCGCGTATCCAGCAAATGGCGCAGTCCAACCCGTTGCTGCAGCAGGCACTGGAAAACCCGGCTATACTGCAACAGGCCCTTGGTGCCGTCCAAAGCAACCCGATGATGCGCCAACAAATGCAGCAAATGATGGGCAACCCGCAGCTCATGCAGCAAATGATGCAGGGCGGCGGCTTTCCCAACGCCTTCGGCATGCCTCCTGCCACTCCCGCTGCCTCCACCCCGGCCGCGTCCCCGTTTGGCGCGCCGGTCTCGCTTGCGTCGATGCCGCCGGTTCCCACAGTATCTGTGCCCACGACGCCCACCCCGCCTTCTGCCGTGCGCTCAGAAGAAGACGAGATCGCCGAGGCCATCGCACGGAGTCTACGAGAGATGTAGTCGGCCCGTAATAACATTCTGCGTGCTGACCTGATGTGTCGACTGGCAGGGGACAGGGACCTTGCCCGTTACCAGCGTTGCAGCCGGTGGGACGTGGCACCGAGCCGGAAACAGCGCCGCTGCGCTCGGCTGCAAGGTGTCGGAGTCGGCGCACTGGCGCAAATGCATGCGCTTCTCTCTCTCTATGGCATGGCGGCCGCGGGCACCTAGCGTCATCCGTTTACGTTCCGAGTCGGCAGCCTCACCGCGTCACAAAATTAAATTCGAAATCGAACGGGAATTAAATTTTGCAGCCACTACAATCGAAAACACCGAGTTGGGCCGCGTGACGATGGAGTGCCCGAGCGGGTCTTCCGTGGACCTCGTCATGTACTCGACGATCGCGCTGGCGTCGCTGGCGGTGCTCACTCGTGCGCTCTTTGGGCCCTTGGGACTCTTGGGCCATTTCGCCAAGGAGAAGTCCTCGACGCATCTGGTCGGGGGGCGCAAAAGTCTGCTAGCGTTGCGCCGAAAGACGATGAAGGATGCCGACCAGGTAACTGCCGACGTGTGTGTTCTGCACTCTGATGCACATGTGCGCTGTAGCATGTGCTCGAAGACATTGCGACGCTCGGCGACCATATCCTCGACGGCTATGTCGCGGTGAAGAAGGGGTCGTCGAGCAAAGTGTGGAAGAAGCGATGGGTTATCCTCGACGCATACGCGCGCATCAAGTGCTACTCTAATGCCGAGGCCGCGCGCCGCAACAGTGCGCCCAAACACACCTTCACGGTGCTGCAGGTCGACGTCGACGAGTCGAGCCAGGCGACTCTAGAGCTGCGCAACACGCTTGGCGCCACGTATTTCTTCCAGTTTGACGACGATTTCAAGATGAACAAATGGATGCTCGTGCTCAAAACGCGCGCTGTGCAAGCCACGATTAACGGTGCCTCCGGTGTCGCGGGACTCAGTTCTGATGTGCGTACAGGGCGCATCGACCCGACGGACGTGCACCACGAGCTAGCGAATCTCCATGCGCCGCGCATGGTGCATGCGCTTAACGTCACGATCGACAACTTCGTTGTGACTTCGCTTAAGGAAACGTCCCTGCGACAATACTTTCTCGTGGCCAAGTTCAAGTCGGAGCTGCACGACCACTCGATGGTGCCCGTGGGTCAAACAAGCCAACAGCGCGTGATCGAGGTACGTCCATCCCCGACCGACTGGGTTGCAACCCCACCCAGGCAACGCGGTCGGTGGTCTGGAACGAGCCGCTCGCCTGGAGCTTCCCCGACCACGAGTGCGCGTCCTGCGACGAGTGCCAGAGCCTCGGCATCACGGGCATGTTCGGTGGTCTCCCCGACATCCTCGTCGTCCACGTGCACGAGGTCACGATGCGCGTCAAGACTACCAAGATCGGCCGCGTCACGATCTCTCTCAAGGAGCTCTTCGGTCCTGCCGGTGTCACTCGGTGCGCTGCACCCAACCGCCCGTGCTCATGCCGCGTAGATCGAGTGTCGACGCCAAGTGGCCGATTCTGGCGACGACGCAGAAGAATCAGACGAAGGAGAGTATTCTCGGCACGCTCAACGTGAAGCTTGCGTACGCGACCGAGCCGGCGCCGGCGTCCGAGTGCGAGGAGGAGACCATCGTGCCGTTCCTAACGTCCGAGCCCAAGGACCTCGAGCTCATCGGCGAGTTTGACCTGCCCGCGTCCATCACAACCTTCAAGGAGTTTGTCGACACGTACCACAACAGTATCGACGAGGTGCCGCCCGGCGACACGGCGCTCTCAAGCAACCCGATCTGGGACGCGTACCTCAAAGAGCGCGGCGACTCGGAAGTAGCGGCGGCACTCGCGTTGCATGCTAATGCGATCCTAGATCGAGCGGTCGCCATGGGAGCCATCGGCGACACATGGCGGCGTCGTGCGCAAGGTGACGTTCCGGTCACTAACACATGCGCCGATCGGGCCGTCGTCCACCATGACCACCAACACGTGGCACATGTGCGGCTATGTGCCGCCCGGGTGCGGCTCCGAAGCGCCTGAAGGCACCGAGATGAAGCAGAGCATTCGCGTGCAGCTGCACGACATTCCGTACGGCGACTGCTTCACGGTCGAACACGTGACGGCGTTTGAGAAGCCGGCGACCGGCCCGATCCACGTCAAGATCTACCTCGCGATTCCGTTCTCGAAAGGCTGCATGTTCAAGAGCAAGATCATCACTCAGACCAAGTCGACGGTGGCCGAGAGCTACGAGTTGTTTTACCGGCTCCTCAACGAGCGGCATGACCAGGCAACGACAGGTAGGGCGCTGGAAGCGGCCGACGAGCTCAAGCGGCGTAGGTACGACCGACGCCACGGAACTAGCGCTGCCGCAGCCGCACCGCCTCGCGCGGCTGTGCTCGATCATCGACGAAGAAGTGGCGTTGGAAGAGATCTTTGAGAACCAGCGGGTGCACATCTTCGGCAAGTGGGAGCCGAACCACCTGTGGCCGACAGACCGCCCGCGCTTCTCGAACCGGAATGGCGACAAGGAGATGTCGTTCGATGCAGTGACGGTGCCTCGCGGTTGGACGTGGACGTCCGAGTGGAAAGTCGACATGAAGTACACTGAGTGCGACGAGGAGGGCTGGAGCTACGCCACGGACTTTCCGCGGTTCAAGGTCCACCTCGCCAAGGGCAAGTCGAACTCTAAGAAGGGTGGCAACTCGGTGCGGCGCCGGCGCTGGATCCGCACCATGTGCGTTATTCCCGATGGCAAGGAATAGTCAAGTGTACAGGATAAATATACGGCACAGACGTGCTTACGACACATAGATCTTCTCAACTTGCAGGGGCGCGCCCCATTCGAAGGTGCCCCGCAGTTCGAAGGCGCCGTACTTGTTCTTGCCCGAGCCCGCCACGACGTACGTCGTTGGCGATGTTGGGGTGAAAGCGATCGTGACGGCCTTCTCCACGATGCGCTTGGGCTTGCCTTGGAACGGCTGCAGGAGAAAATATCCTTCGTAGACGCCACTCTTTGGTCGATTCATCGCGACGTCGGGGTCGGTGCACTTGATGCACTTGTATGAAAACTTGCTCAGCGTTTGGCCTGGCTGGTCAAACGCTGTGGGGGAAAAGCCCCACGATCCGCTCCACTTGACCTCGTTGTACCAAACCTCGTACGGACCACGGAGTACAGGCTTGGGCGTCACTTCAACAGCCTCAGGTGGTGAGGGCAGGAAGGATGAGGTTGGCGAAGAAGGTACGTGCATCACAGTAGGTGACGATGGATCAAGAGTTGCTGGAGGCGGAGGCGGGATCTCATCGTCAAGTGTGCTCATGCTCGAGATGCTTACAAGGTCATCGTCCGAATCCTCTTCCAGCAGTTGGCTAAGCATCCTATCGTGCGCGGCTAACGCCTCCATGGAGAGCGTCGTCTGCTGTGGGGAGTCTTCAGGAGCGGCTTCGACGAGCTTGCGCCGCTTCGGGTCGCGGCGGTCAGCGTCGGAGGTCCCGGCCATCGAAGATCCTTTTTTCGAAGGAGCGAATTGGAAAATGAAAAAAGGGGGTGCCACCCGGACCCCGAATGCCCCCCTTTCATTGGTTGGCTGGCACGAGCCCATTGGCTGAAATTAAGAGCAGTTTCGCAGTACTGCGCTGGGATTGGCTCATGGTGTCCCGTCGCTCGTTCTCGCCGATTCATTGGCCGTCTTTTGCGCCAATGGGAAGTGCCCGCCCCTTTCGAAAAGTGGAACGGACGTTGAAGTTGACCTTACGAGGGTCGAATTGAACTTTCGGCGCCGAGATCTTTTCAAGTCGAATCGATCGCGCCAGTCCTTGGACCGCCCGGGAAGACAGCCACAGCGAGCTCGACTCTATTGAGAGCTGCGTAGTGCTTATCGAGCCGCGACGGTAGCCACAGCAAGCGACTCTTGGAAAATTAGAGGTAGAAAAAGGCGTTGGACAGGTATAAATAAATTGCGTTATCGGTATCGTCTGTCAACCCGTGAATCATGTCGACAAAACGATCTCGCCATGCAAGCACCTTGGAACAAAGAGCTCATATCATGGTGCATTGCGCCTGAATCCGATATAATAGTGGCAGAAAGCCCAGGGGAGCGTGGGTGTGTTGGACTGACAGCCTTCTGATTGGACAAAATCTATCCATCTTTATATCGTGATTGGGCAGCTGCATAGAATTAATTGCAGGGTCATTGTGCGGTGCACACGCGAGAGGTCATCGCGGATCCTTCGAACCCGCAATTACGCAGCAGCTGCAGGATACAAGTCCACAACAAAGGTAGCTGGACGACGGAGTTCGCGTGACCCTGACGCGGTAGTCCTTCGAGTCTAAGTAGCAACGGCATGCAGTACTTGCATCACTGAAATTTTATATCTTTGACAAACTCAAGACCAAACAAACACTAGCAGCTGCAAAGGGAGACGGTGGTGGCGATAAAAAACTATCGACAAAACTCATCGCGGAGCTGCTGCATTTGAAACAAAATACGGCGAAGTGGTAGATCACCATTGTTCTCGTGCATGCTATGAGCAGTACATGGTTCAGCAATTGGTGAGTTCCTGTATTTAAAGCTCAGTGACCAAGACAAAGCATGGTGAAGTTTGCCGTGCGTATTCAATGCGAGCAAGTATTTAGTTTTGAGATTGCCTTCGTGGGAAATTTTGTTTTATAGGAGGTATTTGGGTTTGAGATTAAATTAAATGCGTACTAGAACCTGTATGAGCTTGAGAGCAGGTTGGCATCCCAGAACTCCTAAGCTGAACACAATACAAGCCCTCGTGCGTACAACGAATACCCGAGACTTCGAGGCAGACGCTTGCATAGTCATGGTCTATTATTACATATGCCGTTCCTCGAGCATTTACCTCGGTGTGATGAAAGACACGCAGCGTGCCATGGACTCGATCTTGTTAACCCGCCTTTGGGATCCCTTGGCGCTCTTTCTCTTCCATCTGATCGGGTGCACGGTAAATTGACTCTGATCTCCGAATTGAGCCGCAATTATTATCGCTCGCAAAGTGAGAGCCTCCTTGCAACGACTTCCCGCCACCGCCTCATCGTTCGCTGCCATTGTGGCCATTCCTTCGACGACGATCCGAAGCTGTGTCGCAGCACCTCGTTTGCCTTGCCGTCTGTAGTCGAGTTGATATTTTCTGCTCGTCCTTCCGCATGCGAGTTCGTGCCTTGGCCTGCATGCGCGTGTGTCACATGATGTGGTTTTCGACTTGGATTGAGTAAGCCGGTAGAAGGTGCAATTTCGAACTTCGGTTCAGTCGAAGATCGATTTGGAGCTTCGAAGTATCCGAAGCAAAACGAGCCAATCAGCGGCCGGCGGCGGTTGGAGGACAATCTCCAACTGCCACACGCTCGTCACAAATCGATTTCCTCATGCTTCGCCAGTCTGCCGCCCGCATCCGCTGCCTGAGCTCGGCCGCAACGCCCAAGATCGCCAACAACATCACCGAGCTCATTGGCAACACGCCGCTGCTCTACCTCAACAAGGTGACTAAGGGCTGCCATGCACGCATCGCTGTCAAGTGCGAATTCATGGAGCCGGCCAGCAGCGTCAAGGACCGCATCGGCCTCAGCATGATCAAGGTGGCCGAGGAAGAGGGCAAGCTTACAAAGGATTCGCTCATTGTTGAGCCTACAAGTGGCAACACGGGTATCGGTCTCGCCATGGCCTGCGCCGCGCGCGGCTACAAACTGAAGATTGTCATGCCCGACTCCATGTCGATGGAGCGCCGCATTCTGCTCAAGGCGTACGGCGCTGACCTCGTACTCACCCCTGGCGCTCGTGGTATGACGGGGGCGTGCCTCAAGGCCGAGGAAATCGTTCGCAACACGCCCAACGCGCTCCTGCTCCAGCAGTTCAAAAACGCGGCCAACCCCAAGATTCACTTCGAGACTACGGGCCCTGAGATCTGGCGCGACACGAACGGCAAGGTCGACATCTTCGTCGCTGGTGTCGGCACGGGTGGCACTATCACTGGTACCGCGCGGTACCTCAAGCCCAAGAAGCCCGACGTCAAGATCGTGGCCGTTGAGCCCGAGGAGAGTGCTGTGCTCTCCGGTGGCGCCCCGGCGCCCCACAAGATCCAGGGTATTGGTGCCGGCTTCGTTCCTGAGATCCTCGAGCGCTCGCTCATCGATGAAGTGATCACGGCCAACGCGCCTGAATCGATGGCCATGGCCAAGCGGTACCTTCCGATTACTCGCTTGGACAAGGACGGCTTACTGTTGCACATGTAGATTGGCGGTTGAAGAAGGCATCCTTGTCGGCCCCTCGTCCGGCGCTGCCATCATCGCCAGTCTCAAGCTTGCCAAGCGTCCTGAAAACGCCGGGAAGCTCATCGTGGCTATTCTCCCGAGCTTTGGCGAGCGCTACCTGAGCTCTGCGCTGTTCGAGGACGAACGCGAGAGCGCTGCTACCCTTCCCACGACGCCAGTCGAGTAGACGTCACAACTTTTTTATTGCCACTCTCAAAACAACCATTTGCCGAGTTCACACCTTGTCTCTGTAGTCCCCTTCCCGGAGAAGCTGCATGTGTGGATAGGGCCCATGAAGCAGGATCCATGACCATGGCTTCCATGTCTCAAGTGCCATGGAACTGCTGGGTGTTTTTATCCACTTGGTCAGTTCGGATACGCATCCGAAATCCTATAAATATGGCATGAGCTGGGAATCCGAAACTGATGTCGTAGCGCTCGTCGGGCGGTTGCCATTTCGCATTCCGTCGGCGGCACCATGCGTCGCTTCGTCGCTGTGCTGCTCACAACCGCTATTGCCTCCGTAGCGAGTCTGGCCGGCGACTGCGCCGTCGACAGCGACTGCCCGGCAGGCACGGGATGCATCATCATCAAGTCCCACTCGTACAACCCGAGCTCGGTCATCGGCAAGTGCACGCCCAAGCAGCTTTGCCGCGGCAGCAGCATCGGCAATTGCCCGAGCTTCAACGCGCCGTCCGCTCCGGGCGGGTACCTCCAGACGCAGTGCGTATTCATCAACACAACGCGCCTGCGCGGCATCAACTGCTGCACAGGCAACGCCGAGTCCCCGTCAACTGGTGGAGGCAACACCGAGTCCACCGGTGTTGGGAACGCGGCCGGAAATAGTACCGCGAGGCGCCTCGCCAACGACACGATCGGTGGCCTTAACAACCTCCCCGTTGACGGCGATGACTGCTACCAGTGTTACCGCGACCCAGCGCCGCCAAAAGGCACGACGGGGTACTACGCCGGGCAGTTCTTTTGCGTCCCGCAGCAAGAATGCAAGTCGTCTAGTGTATTCCCTCTCGCGTGCAGCGGTGGCAACAGTACGCGCTCTTCCCTGGCGTCACCACGTCCTAATGCGTTCTCATTGCTTAGTGTGCTCGTCCGGCCCAAACGAGCTCTGCAACTACCACGGCACGTGCACGCCCCTCGACATCAACGACCCGAAAGGTTCCTACGGGTGCGCCTGCAACCGCGGCTTCGGCGGTGGGCAATGCGAGGCCGTCGTGTCAGGTACGTTTGGTCGATTCTGGCGTCAGCGCTAACTCCACGGGTGTAGACGCCTGCACGTACGACTGCGGCGACGGCAACACCAAGGGCACGTGCGTCGACGGCCAGTGCGTGTGCAAGAAGGGCTGGACCGGCCCCCAGTGCACCCTTTGCACAACCAATGCGGCGTGCGGCGGGGGTACTTGCAACCCGGGCTCTGGTCAGTGCTCGTGCCCGACCAACACAACCACAACGTACCAAAAGATTGCCAACGTCTGCTACGGCCTGGTACGTCCCTTAAGCATCTCCGCGGCGGCCGACCCTCTGGCGACAGGGCACCACGTCGGGCGCCAAGAGCTCGTGCTCGGGCGTCGTCTGCGGTCCCAAGGGCATTTGCATGGCTGGTAGCTGCGTGTGCTCCCACGGCTGCGCCGGCACCGTCTGCAAGGCGTGCGCGGACGAGACGTGCGAGTCGTGCAGCGGCACCGCAGCAGTGCGGCCGTCGATCCTCGTCGCTCTCGGTGCCGCCCTCTTGGCGCTCTCGCGTGCGGGATAAGCGTTGTGTCCCTCTCCTTATAATACGACGGTCGAGTTACGTTCTAGTTGCGATCTCGCATGACTTCGTCGTACAGCAACTTCTTGAGCTGCGCCGGCTGCACCTTGCGGTAGTCGATGTTCGGCGGCGGCTCACGGTCCGCGGCCGTCGGCACGAACGTCAGCGCCTCCAGCGCTTCGTTGCGGCAAGAGTCGAAGTACGGGTGCTTGATGGCGTCAGCCGCCGAGATGCGGTCCATCGGGTCGAACTGCAGCAGCTTGTCGAGCAAACTCAGCGCCTACGTCACGTGAGTTCGGCGCCAGAGCGGGCGCCGCACCTCCGGGTTTGCATGCGGAAAGACGTTCTTCCAAGCAACTTTGGCAATCAGCGGGCTCTGCGTCAGCAGCTGGCGGCCCGCAAACCGCCGCGCCGACGGGTTGTCGCAGAACGAGAAGGTCGACGGCGTGCCCACGACCTCAATGATCACCTGCAAGCGTCTCGAGAGCCCGGCCAGCTGAGAGCGCACGTACCTTGAGCTGATCGACGTAGCTCTTGCCGGGGAAGAGGACGCGGCGACCGAGAAGCTCGCCGAAGATGCAGCCGACGCTCCACACGTCGATTGACATGGCGTAGGCGTTGGCCAGCAGCAGCTCTGGCGCGCGGTACCTGAGAGCGTCAGCGACATCATCGACGGAAGAGCGTACCAGCGGGTGACGACGTACTCGCTCAGGCCTTCCTCGAGGTCCTGGTCCGTCGCGAAGCGCGCGAGGCCGAAATCGCAGATCTTGACGGCGCAGTCCGAGTTGACGAGCACGTTGCTCGGCTTGAGGTCGCGGTGGAGCACGTTGGCGCTGTGGATGTACGCAATGCCGCACAGTAGCTGGTACATGAGAAACTGAATGTGCTCGTCCGAGAGGTGCTCCTTCGAATGGATCACCCGGCAGAGGTCCATCTCCATGAGTGCTTGAATGATGTACAGGTCGTCAAAGCTACGACGCATGAGCCCCGATTGACGGCGGCGCGTACGTCTCGAAGCTCAGAGGGCGTTGGAGCTCGTGAATGCCCATGATGTTGGGGTGCGCCCCGACTTTGTTCATGAGTTGAATCTCGCGAAAGGCCAGCATCGCCACCTTGGGGTGGCGCATGAACTGCGCGATCTTCTTGATCGCGTACGTGCCGCCGTTGATGCAGTCGCTGGCGGCAATCACCACCCCGTAGGTGCCCTTGCCGACCACTTTGACCATGCGGTACTTGTCCGCGACTGTGAACGTTGCGTCGCCGATGATGAACTGGTGGAGCCCGCGGTCGTCCGCCGCGACCACCGACGGCGTCGCGAGCGTCTTGGTGGCCTCGCTGTCGTCGCCGATAAAGGACGACAGCATCGCCCGGGGGCCTGTCGTCGACGGCCGGTTCGCTGGCAGCCACGGAAACGCCGCGCGCGTCGGCTTGCTCGACGAGGTCGCACTCGGTGACGCGGGCAGCCGGCTGAGCGGCGCGATATGCACCTGGTGGCTGTAAGTCGGCGGCTCGGTGTCTACACTCGTACCGCAAGTACCATCTTGCCAAAGAAGCTCTCGTTCGCGTTCGAGAGCGTGTATGTCTGCCAGTTGGAGTCCATGCCCGCGCGGTTGAAGAAGTATGCGAGGTTGACGGTGGTGCGGGCCAGCACCTCGTGCGTGGCCACGAGGCAAAATTGCACTAGCACCGTCGTGAGCTCGGTCCGAGGCAAGGTGCTTACCGCCAAGAAGCGAGTTGTCGTCGCGCGACAGCGAGTCGAGCTGGAGGAAGACGTCTTGGTCGATGTCGAAGTGGCAAAGCTCGCCATCCGAGGACGTGGCGGTCATCACCTTGGTCTGCGCCTCCGTGTGCCACTCGTCGGCGTCGTTCTCGAACGCGCACCGGACAAAGTAGCGCTGTAGGTAGCGTTGTGAGCCCCAGGCCGCCCAAGGCACCTACCTGCGCCGGGTCGGCCCGGATGCCTGTGAGTGTCTTGAACTTAATGGAGACGACATAGCCGCCGACAAACGACTCGCGCACGCGCTCCGAGTGCGACGGCAGCGTGAGATTCATGGAGAAACCTTGCGGCTTGAACACCACGGACGATGCGACCACGTCCCCGAAGATCTCCCACCTAGGCAAGCGTCGTAGACACGCGGGGAGGCCGGGGCTACCTCGAGATGCGGCCGTCTTCGCGGAAGTGCAGCTTGTGCACCCAGTGCTGCATGAAGGTGGCGTTGGTAGCGCGGACTTGCATGGTTTCTTTTCCCGAGACGACGACGATACGCTTCTCCGTTTGCCCCTCGCAGCTCATGCCGTCCACTTGAAACGACTTGAACTTGACGGCTTTCGAAAGGTTGGTCAGAAACTCAAGGATGCCCGCGTACTCGCGGTAGGTCCCTAGGCCCGCATGAATATCAAAGCTTCGATCGGCCACACACCAGCAAACGGCACCATCGGCAAGTAGTTGGAGCGCAGCACGACGTCTGGACAGAGCAGCGAGAAGAGGCGGCAGAGAACGTGGTCGGTCTTGGGCCGCAGCGAGGCGATGGGCGCGTTTGGAACGACCTCCATGCTCACTCGGTGCCTCTTGGGCGTCTGTGCCAAGCTATGACAACGAGCGCTGCCTAGAGGACCCACCTGGTACATCTTGAGCCGGTCTTCGAGCTCGCACAGCGACGCGTACGTGTACTCGTAGGCGGCGTAAAAGTCGGCGAGGCCCACGGACCGCAGCGGACCGCGTCGGCGCAGGCCACCGCTCTCCATGTCCGTGTCGGCGATGCCGTGACTCGCCATGTGCATCCACAGCTGCTTGACGGCCTCCGACTTAGCGCGGAGCTGCAGCTTCTTGGCGTTCTGCGTCTCGAAAATGAAGCGAAATGGCACGTGTTTCTTGGCCTTGGGGCTGGCCGCCGGTGCGCGCGGCGACGCCAGCTCGGCGTCGTCATAGTCGTCGTGTGTGCGCAGGTCGATGACTTTGTCGAGCACAACTTTGTCACTGAAGGTAAAGCGGCCGTCCTTGATCTTGGAGTTTTCGGGGTGCAGACGTGCGTCGTCTTCAGAGAGATAGCAGCAAAGCACGCGGCCGTGCAGGACAAAGTAGTACGTCTCCCAATGCTTTAGCCAGTCCGAGCGCTTCATGAGGTAGCCTTCCCAGTGTAGCGACAGGCTTGGTTCGTATAAACCGCGCAGTCCCACGACCTTGGGCACCGCAAGCGCTTGCGGATCACCTTTGAGATTCGATGCGCTAAAGCTTCGCAGCCGCGCCGCGTCGCCGTTAGTTCGCTGGAGAAGCTCGGGTCCACTAGCAGTGCGCGAAAGAAGATCTGCGTTGCCAATCGAAGCAGGGGCGGCCACGGGGATCGTCGGTGGAGGCGTTGCGCCATCCTCCTCCGCGGATGACGACACATCTGTGGCGTCGAGGCCGACGAAGGACTGCTGGTAGCTGAGCCGCGCCGCCGTCGAGAGTCGTTCTTCTCCCCCAAGAACGCTGTCGGCAAGGATCTCGACGGCCAACTCACACGGTTTGCCATCGACGACACGGCCAGCGTGCTGCCTTCGGGTGGAGCCGTTTGGCGTTGGGAGTGGGCTGCCCCGCTTCGCCTCGTCCGATGGCGTCATCCTACGCGAGGGCATGGGGCTCGCATGCCACCGACCGCGCTACCTATAGTTGCTGTAGTACTGGAGGTTCAGCGTCAAGGCCCCGGGTCCCTGCTGGAACATCGGCGCTCCCAGAACGAAATGGCCCCCCCCGTATCCGGATGTTGAAACGTTTGCGCACAGCATGCGGCCAGTTCCCAACTGTGTCTCACCACCCACGCGCCGCGGACAGAGTCCCAGGGGCGGCGGAGGGCGATGGGCACGGGACACCGCGCGACGCTGAGACGCTTCAGGAGCCCGCAGCCAACGCCGAGACGCTTCTGGAGCTCGCTCACACCGATCGCACCTCTGCTAGGAAGCACTCCAAGTGATGCACGATGTCACGCGACCATGATGAACATGATGATGATGTCAGGATACGAAAAGCATCAGCTGCTCGTAACGAGCAGAGGCCCACACTCCAGACGCAGAGGGCGAACTCGACAGATCACCGCGTCGACCATCGCCGGCCTGGGCCCAACGCGCAGGTGAGGCGCCGTCAGCTACTATCTAGCCCGGCCGACTACGAGATTGTGGGGTACATTCGAACACGCAATGTGGTATCTTGCACAAGGGCAAAGGCAAGGATCGATGTCGGTGAAGCCACCGAACGATGAGGTATCTATCGCTAGCTCCAAGGACAACGTATGATCTTGAGTCCACGGAGCACTCGAAGATATCGAAGTCCGCTACATCACAGTCCGTCCAATGGACTGTGCTAGGAAGGGAACAACTGCAGAAGCTTGAGTTCCAGTTCCTTCCGAATGGGCCAGCGATGCCGGGCGATGGGGCCAAGATGAAGGTCTGGAGAGCAAAATGTGCATTTATTACAGTTACATTGTTGGGATCGAAAGATCCGCTGTCACCAGTTTCGAGACGCTGGTGAAAGGGCGGCAGCGGTGCGAGGCGGTGGGGGTCGAGCGAAGAACGCAGCGACGGCCGGCAGGCACGAGAGCTGTGCGTCTCGAAGCACAAATGCGGAGAAGGCCACGAGGCCCTGAGTGCGCTTGGGCAGGTTTACCAGGCCGCTCGCCAGCGCCCGGGGTGGCAGAGGCGGCGTCCGGAGACCGGGCGCGGCGGCCTTAAGTTCCACGCGCAAGGCGTAGAATTCGTGGAAGCAGCGGCGAACGGTCCACGACCGCCCGTTCGCCGCCGCAATCTTGAGTTCGTACTGGACGCGTTCCTTACCGTCGTGTACGCCGCGGTCGACGCCGACACAAGCCACCTGGACTTCGCCGGCCGTGGTACAAGCCTTGGCGTCGGCGATTTCTTGGGCTGAGGCCGCCAGCTGCGTGTTGAGGCGGCCGATGTCCTCGAGGGCAGTCTTGATGTTGGCGTAAATCGTGTCGATTTCACCCCGCATCTGGTCAACGTCCATCTTCAGCAAACAGTTGGCGTCGGTCGCTGCCTTTACTTCGGTCTTGGCGCCGCGGAGCTCCTTGCGCGTCTTGGCCAGCTCGGCCTTCGTGGACGCAACGTCCGCCTTGGCCGCCGCAAGGTTGTGCTTGACGGCGGCGAGTTCGCGCTTGACGGCGGCGAGGTCCCTTGCAGCCTGCGCACTGGTCTGCACCATAGACTTCATGTCGGCGCACAAGGCCTTGAGCGTCGCCGAGGAGCTTTGGAAATCCATCGCCTCTGTTGCGAGAGCATCGAAGCCGTCTGTCATCATTCCAGTGAGGCTGCTCGATGTTGAGGCTGCTCGATGTTGAGGCCGCAACTGGGGCGGTAAGGGCGTGAAGCGTGGCTCGGGTATCCGCACCAAGGGTCTTTGAGGCGGCGGCGAATGCAGTGGTTGTGGCCGGTGTACGGTTGGCGGGGGTGTCAGCTCGCGCGTTGCGACGGCCGAGGTTCATGGGCACAGGGATCGTAGGCGGCTTGCGTACGATTGAGCCGCTAATGGGAAGCTTGGTCTTGGTGGCGCGCACCTGGGGCGCGGTCTTGCCGACGTTCGCCGCAGTGGTCAGGACCCAGCGAGCGGTGTTCTTGGCGTTCGTGTTGGAGGTCATGTTGGATTGGAGAATGCTCGGCTTTACTGTACGACAAAGACCCCTGGGCAGTAAAATCCGACGCAAAGCTTAAGCTGTCGCGCTCACAGTCGCTCACTATTGTATCGTAAAAAGCTTGGCCTCCGAGCGCCGCAAAGGCCGTTGTGTGGGCGCGGCTTTCGTGCAAGCCATGCACTGGCTTCGGGAGCTCGACCTGAGCTTTATCAGCGATACGTCTCATGGGCTGCCTTTTGTCTCGCTTAGCTTCCTGACGCTCGACGTCTTGGGCTGCCGTGTTGACCATGCCAGCGTGACCAATATGCACGGCGGCCCCAGGCCTCGGGTGTCATCGCAAGATGCTCTTTTTTGGCTTTCATATTATCATTAACTAATGTTAGTTAATGCTCAAAATAAATCTATTTCAATAAGATATTTTTGCCCATGGGCAAGGCGGACAAACATGGAAAGGTCCACCTTCCGAAAGGCCGACGCATTGACGAAGACAGCGACGGTGCGCACGGGGCTGCATGTTGTACTACCCCAAAGGCTGGTGCTCTCCTGAATCAGGAGAGCTGTCCCATCGATCAGCTCGAACAAGCTGCGGCGACGAGTGTGTTACGAGGGTTGGTATTACATAAGGTCTTAATCAATGTCAAGGTCGATCGCTCTTTGTTGTTCGTACGACCGCCGGGCAGGCCCAGGAGGCTTTGGCCCCCTCGTGTGGTACGTTGGAGCGGATCGGCGCACGTCCGCCTGGATGTCTTCGACACGGTTCATGATTGTCTGCGCGATTTGCAGCAGCGCCGCCAGGTCGGCCTCGCGTACGCTGCCGCGCGGCGCCACGTCTCGCACCGAGAGCGCGCCAAGAAGCACGTTGTCGGCCGTGCGCAGCGGGACGCCCACAAAGAACTGGACGTCGGCCACGAGTGGGTTCGCCGCGAAACGGACGTCCGCAGTCGTTTCGAGAACAACGAGAGACTCAGTCCCAACGTGCGCCTCCAGAAGCATCTCCATGGGCACGGCGTCGCCCTGGATGCCCTGCTTGGCCACGAAGAAGCCGGAGGTCGCACCGAAGATCACCACAGCGCCCGCCGCGCAGCGCAGCGTCTTGCACGCGAGGTTCACGTAAAGCTCGAGGTCGTCACGCGGGCGCGTCAGGTCAAGCTGCTGCGTCCGCGCCAGTCGCACGCTCCCTGCTGGCAGCAGTGGTGGGTCCGGCCACAGGTTGCCGCGCTTGAAGTGCAGCGGCGCTTGCAGCGGTGAGCTCATCGTAATCATGCCGGGCTCTACGTAGGGACTGTGCAGCGGAGGGGTCGATGCCGCGGGCGGCGACTCAGCGCGCGGCCTGCGAGGCACCTGTGCGACGTCATCTGGGCTAGGGGTGTCGAATGCATGCATCTGCCAAGACGGCTGTGGGTCAAACGACGGTAGGTGGTCGAGCTTTATCGTCGAAAGCGAGTCGCGCTGCGCGCCGGACCCTGTCGCGACGCTGCCCTTGAACGCCAGGGTGGACGCGTCGACGTCGCCGTGAACCTCCCATCTACAGCAGCGTCGTGAGAGCCCTCGGATGCCCTCGCACGCACCGCACGATGCGGCCGTCCACCGGGTGAAGGTGGAGCTTGTGACGCCAGTCCTGCCGCAGCACCTTGCCAGTGGCGCGCACCTGCATGCTCTCGTGGCCCGTAGCGACGGCCACGCCGCCGTCGACGCGGAGATCGTTGACGGCGAACGTCAGTAGCACGACGCTGCGTGTGAGCTTCGTCAGGTATTCGAGCAGCCCGGGCAGCCCCGAGTAGGCGCCCTGAAACGGCACCGCGGCGTGGTAGTTGGTGCGAAGCGCGACGTCGGGGCGGCACATGCTCACGAGGCGGGCCAGCGGGTGGTCGATGGGCGGGGCGTCGACGGCTGGAGTCACAGGCGTCGAGGGCTGAACGACGTGGCGCGGCGCGCCTTTGAGCGCCACGACCTTCTCCCGCGCTTCGTCCTCGAGCGCGCTGAGCGACGCCCAGAGGTACTCGTACCCGAGGTAGACGTCGGCGACGGTTGCCTGGCGCGGCGGCCCCCGCAGCTGCACCCGCCCGCGGCTGTCGATGGTGGTGTCAGCGATGCCGCACGCCGTCATGTGCATCCACAGCTGCTTGGCAGCCTCGGTCTTAGCCCGCAGGAAGAGCGGTTTGCCGGCAGTCGTCTCGACGATGAAGTCGTGGTCCGCGAGCGCGTTGATGGACACGACGTGCTGAAGCACGGCATGTGACGAGAATGAGAAAGCACCGTGCTTGATCTTGGAGCTCTCAGGGGACCGCCGCGCCTCGTCTGCCGATAGGTAGCAGTAGAGCGCGCAGCCGTGCAGCACAAAGTAAAAAGCTTCCCACTGCTTGAGCCAGTCCGACCGCTTCTGCAGGTATCCCTCCCAACGCGTCGTGAGCGGCACAGGCCGCGAGGTCTCGGGTGCCGCCCCGATCGTCGCGCATGCCTCCGAGGCCATTGCGAATTAGAATCGGCTACAGACGGACGGCATGCGAAAGCCGGTGCGGAGAAGCCACTCGTGGCATGTATGGATGGCTTCGCTTTTACCGACGGCGTCTCCCCTCCCGCAGTCGCCGTGGTGGTCACGGGTCATGCCACATGGCAACCGTCCCGTGACGCGCCAAGCCTCCTCAAGGTTAGCAAGGCACGCAGCTTCCAACGGGCGAACTGAAGCGAGTCTCGATAGCGTGCAGGCGTTGCACGGTCAGCGCGGCGGAGTAATCCGAGACGGGGCCATGGCCCGGACGCGTACACGCGTGAACGATCGCTATGAGGCTGCTGGCCCAGTTCGCTTGTCAACGTGAGTCTGCTGCAGCGTCCACGCACCGCCGCCGGCGCGTCACGGTTACGTTGAGCTGCAACAGTGGCTACGACGTTACTCGGTCGTTGGGACTCGAGGCTGTCTGAGGCGTGCGCTCGCCACGGTGTTGAGTGAACGGCATCACGTACGTTGAGGTCCTTTGGTTGAGGTCAGGCCATGCGGGAGTGCCGAAGCCTGCAAGGGCAGCTCGGCACAGCTGCCCAACAAATGTTGGAGCTTGCGACGCTGGAAATCTCATGGCGCGCACACTTACAGTTCTTCGCGCCTGCGTTCTCCACGTGGTGGCCGCCTCGTTGCTGACAGAGTTTCACATTCAATGAGGTCGTGAACGCCATGGCCCATGAGAGGACTGACTGGTGACGCCACTGAGGTCGATGAGCGATTGCGCTGTCCTAGGAAATACCCACGGCGCTGGAGCGGCAGGGCGCATGCATGTGGAGACAATGGCGCGCCTCTTTGTCCTTGAGTGCAAGAGCCGTGGATCAGGCGTCGCCGCACGCTTCCGAAGCGATAACATCATGCACGACATGACAGTTTCTATGCTTCGCGGTCGCATGGACGAGTCGAGCGCTCACCGCTGTTGTGATCTTGTGTCACTCGGTCCTGCGGCGCTCAGGGAATCAAGCCATGCGCAACGATTCACGAGGCCATTGGTCCCAGTTCGCTCGTCACCGCCACGGATTATGGGGTTCATAGCAACGCAGCGCGAAGCTCACGGAAGTCACCATGTCGTCCCACGCTCACAAGACGCTGAGGCCGCCGTCTTGCTCGCAAGATTCTGTCGGCAAGTGGTCGGTGAGTGGTCGGCAAGCGTCCTATTCAAGCTCCCGCGACATCCACGATCCCGTACCCAATCACGCTATCATCACCTAATACCAGCAGAGGACTTGTGTGTCGTCGCTTCCTACGAGAGTTTGGTCGTCGTCTCGTACGATCCCGCCTCATCTCCCTCTTGCACTCCGTCCTTGCTTCTTTTCCCTGCGCCTCGTCCCCGCCGCTCGCGTGCCACATCGCGCTTCCACGGATGAACCGCGGAGATTGCTGCCGAAGATTGCTCGCCACCTGCGACACGTCTCAGCTCCGTTGGGATCTCCTTCGATCGAAGTTGCCGCAATCGAAATGTTGACCGAGCAGTCATTAGGGGTGGGGGTGCACCCGCTTACGCAACACGCTTGTATGCCGGTCGTCTTGCCGTTGCATTCAAGGGGGTCGCATCCGGATGCTTCGAACTTCGTCTCCAAATTGATGGTGTGAAGCATACATTCGCCAAGCCAATGAAATTTGTCCGGATACGCAACAAAAACACGCAAGGCAGGTGGTCATCCCGGTGGTTGGCGCTCATTGAGCAACTTGCGCAGAACTACGAACATGGACGTCGCTGGTGGTAAGGGTGATGCGGCCGCTGGTGCCAAGATCTTCAAGACCAAGTGCGCGCAGTGCCACACGTGCAACCCCGGTGGTGCCCACAAGCAGGGCCCCAACCTCTCGGGCCTCCTCAACCGCCAGTCGGGCCAGGCCCCTGACTACTCGTACTCGGCTGCCAACAAGAACTCGGGCGTTGTGTGGACGGACGAGACCCTCTTCGAGTACCTCCTTGCCCCCAAGAAGTACATCAAGGGTACCAAGATGGTGTTCGCCGGCCTCAAGAAGCCCCAGGAGCGCCGTGACCTCATCGCTTACCTCATTGAGGCTTGCGACCCCAACGCCGCTTAATTGCCCTATTTCCCGTTTAGATATGCTAGTTCCGATGCAGCTCTTTCACAGCTCGAATCAGCTATAGATGAAACACGATCTGCATCTCATGTTAAATTCGTTGTGCATCGGCCTGAGCGGACTGCCATCAGCATTGCCGCAACAGTTAGTTGGAGAATGGATCGTATCATACACCTTCAGGGCACGTTTGCCAGCGACCATGCACCAAGTAGATGAACGGTCGAGAAGTGAGTGGGATCTGTTTGCCCCACGGACTTTGATGGCGTTATGTTGAAAATTGTTCGAACCATATGTATTCTAAGGCCCTCACAGATACCTACCCCACGATCATCCTACGGTGTCGACCTTGCGAGCCCAGCCAGGACCTCGTCTGTCGGCAACGGCGGCGCCTCCGAAAGTCATATGCACAAAGGCTTATCAATAAAGGCGTCGTATTGTGGAAATGTCCAAGTGCACGGATGCCACTTACAAATGGAACTTTCGGCGGGACGTGTCCATCGAGTGCTGCTTGTGGATCCACTCGTACTCGCCGTACTTGGTGTCGAACGTGCCTTCCTGGAGCCAACGAAGCTTCATGGTGAACCGTGGGCCGATCTCCTGTAGCCGAGCCTTCTACGCGATGCATTAGCAGGCCGCTTGGATACCCGCGCGTTCGTACCTTGCCGTTCTCGAAGATATACCGGTGCTGGCGCACGAAGATGAAATCGCGCTGATTGTGGAAAGTGACGACCTGTCGGCCCTTGAAGTCGGGCTTGTGTTCGAAGAAGGAGCCGAGGAAGCGGCCGATCCGGTGGCCCAGACGCGTGTTGAAATTGTTGAGGATGAGCTCCGGCTGGTGGCTCGTGCGCTTGGCCTTGTTCTGAATCTTATTGTTGAGCACGACGTTCGAGATCTTGAAGAAGGCTGTAGGACCATGGGGCAAGCGGCTCACAACCATGCTATCCGCGCAACTGTGAGCGATCTCTCGCATCGAGAGGAAGGACGTACCCATTGCACTTCTTCTCCTTTTCCGACAGTATGCACACGTGGGTGAAGTCCTTGTTCGACGCAAACTTGCAAATGTCCTTGATGTCGTACGTCTTGCGGTCGTAGTAGAACGAGTTCGGGATGAACTCCATGAGATTCTGCACGAACGGATACATCTCGCCCGACGGGAATGGCCGCGTCGTGAGCATGAGCTTGGGCGTCTGCTCGTTGTTGAAGATCTTGGCAAACTCGTCGTCCATGTCGTCGTTCGCGATCTCATCGTCTTCGCCACCGATCATCGTCACTTCAGCCTCACGCGCGTTATCGATGGTGCGGGGCACTTGCTTCGCAGGTGCATTCTCGCCAAGCTCCTCGGCCTCTTTTTTGCGCGCCGCCTGGGCTTCCTTCTTCATTGTCTTCTTCTCCTTCTTGTACAGCTGCATGATCTGCTGACGCTTGATCTTGTTCTTGATACCCGACGGGTTCTTGCGCAGAATCTTGGGCGCCGCCTCTTCCTCGGGCTTGGCCGCGGGCTTGGCCGCGCGCTTCCCGCCGCTGCGCTTTGCGTCCTTGCCCATGCTGCTGCTTCAATTGTCCCCACCAACCAAAGCCCGCGAGCCCGCTGGCAAATCCGCCCCTTTGATTGGTTGCTGTTTTCAAGCGACTTTCAGCCAATCAACGCCCACAATCCCTTGGGCAGTCCAAAGTACATTCCAGAACACACCAACCGGTCGTCCACGCGCACCTCCCTGCAGCCCATGACAGGGTGCGCTTCGAGAACAAGGAGGGCGTGAGAGCGCCAGGATCCGATGCACCACTGGACAGTGCTGTTTGCCCGAGTCTGGCAGCTCTCGTATTGCGATAGTAATATTGAATAGAATATAGTATACAAAAGACAAGTACTTTTATACAATGCCATGTGGAAATAGAGACTTGCAGTTTGTATGCCCTTTTGAAGAGCATATGAAGTTCATTCTATTTTTAGATTTGGTGCACTTTGCGGTTAATTTTGGAGGAAAAATTAGTTGCACAAACTAACGTTCTTGGGCCGACGTTGGTATTTTACGTCGCGTACAGTGTACGCATCAAGTGGACACCTCGAAGTTGGTCTCGTGCTGCGTATGGCGCGGCGCAGGTGGGAGGACGTGCCTTCGTCCGTCGCCAGTGTTCGAACAACTGCGAAAATCCCAGCATCTTTATCCAAACGCATTTCGCATACACCACATCACTTCGTTAACAAGGCGTGATAGCTGGTGTTTGTCGACCACAAAAAACGAGCAGTTCACTTGGTGCCGTCGCGCGTCGCGAGCTGGTCGTAGAGAGCAGGGCGGCGGTCGCGGAGGAGACCCCAGCTCGCACGGCGAATGTGCATCTTTTCAAGGTGGAAAACTTCAACCAGGACGCCTTCCGACTCGCGATCGGCGATCTTGAGCTAAAAGTGCAAACGTAAGCCATGCTCGAGTCGTGGCAGGTCGGTACCAGCTCGCCAGTCTGACCAGTAATGAACGACGACCCGCAAAACGTCACCTGCACGCCGTCGCTCTGCTCCGTGCCGACACTAAGGGCGGACGTCAGCAAAACCTTACATAGATACAATTCACACCGGTTGGAAGCGATGACGGGGACCATGTTGGCCGCGGCGTGACCCTGCATCACACGTTGCCACTGGTCGCGCGGGTCAAAGCTCGGGTCCTGAAGTAGACTGGGTCGGTGTATTTCCGGGAATGAGCGTACATATTGGTTGCTACCGAGAGCGCTGGGGAAGAAAATAATCTCGGCGCCCTTGATGGCCATGAGGCGCGCCGCCTCCGGGTACCATTGATCAGAGCCAATGCCGACTCCAATCGTGGCATAACGCTACCGCCCACATTTACACAGGAGAGCGAAGGCAATTCAGTACCGTTTGGAAGACAGTAGCCGGGGTGTCCGAGGGTGCAAAGTAGTACTTGTCGTTGTAGCCAAGACGGTCTACGCAAAACGATGAGGTAATTTAGTCATCGTAAGAGACGAAGATATACCCGAGATGTGAGCTTTGCGAACGACACCGAGGATCGAGCCGTCGGCATCGATGACTGCAACGGAGTTGTAATACGAGTTCTGATACCGTTCAAAGAAGCTGATAGGCAGCACGACGCGAAGTTCCTTGGCGAGCGCCTGCATACCTGGGATACCAATGCCATCAGAAACGTTCTCAAATTGGTTGAACGTACCGCGAATGATACCGCTGCCTTCCAGCGTTTCGGCAAGCTGAAAGTTCTGGCTCGAGAGCTCAATTGGGAAATACGTATGCTGGAACAGCTCTTGCAGCAGCACGATTTGCGCGCCGCGTCCGTGGGCAATGCGCACCAAGCTTTCGGCCTTCTTGATGTTTTCTTCCTGGTTGCGGCAGCTCATCTGCGTGGCCGCCACGGTGACCGTCTACCAAACGCAGCATGAGCATGAAGCCCATGAGCTCTCCATGGCGCCGTACGCGGAGGTCGTAGCCCGACGCGCTCCCAATGATGCTCATCGTCCGGTCGTCGCAAAGAGGGGTGAGAAATTAAAGTGCCGATTCACGGACGTTGCAACACATCCGGATAACGCTGTAGGTCAAGGGTATCCGGACGTGACGGCTGCTAGAAACACGCCAACTGTGATGGCTTTTCCATTACCTCGCCGCTGCGGCGCCGGCGGACGCGCGCGGATTGCGAGGAGCCGACGGATTACTTAAGTGACATGGATGACTGCGCGGCCTTGGCAGCCACCGTAGAGCTGTGCTCGCATTCACTAACAATGCGAAATCCATAGTAAACCGCGCTAAAGATGTGCGATGCAGTACACGTACCAAGGCTATGATGGAGCTGGGATGCAACACCGCGGTGGCAAACAGCATAGTGCATTGTTTGGACGAAGTTATGCAATATGCCGTCGGCCCATTCGGGAGCTTGTGATGTAGTCTGCATGAAATGCATTAGAGGTAGAGGCTGGGTGCCACGCTGGCATGCACTTCGTTGACTGTGGCGACGTGGCAGTACTGGCAACGGGACCACACCAAAGGACCTGGGGCGTGAGTCTCATGCCTCATTCCAGCGTAATGCCACGTGGTGCTTGGCATCCTAGCACCATAAGTTGCGTAGATTAAGATCACTGCCAGGCGTACTTTGCGGAACCCCGGTGTCAATCGGACAAAACGAGACGCACTTAAGCGGCAATCAGCAAAGACTGGTGGAAAGCATTTCCTTTTGCTCCGGAACATGCTGCGTGCTATCGCGACCCGCGCGGCTACGGCGCCTCGCCGCGCTATGAGCAACGGCCTTGCTCGCAACTTTAGCGATGATGCCAAGCGCGTCTTCAGCTACTCGATTCCCGAGGAGCTGTCGGCCGAGAAGGACCTGCGCTTCGGGTTCAAGCCATCGCAGATTCGTGATGCGCCGGACGCTGTCCACCGCATGCTCAGCCTTGACAACGCGTCGCAGGAAGAGATCAACAAGATCAAGATCCAAAAGGCTATTGAGGCCTTCCAGCGCTTCCCCGGCGATACGGGCTCGACGGAGGTGCAGGTTGCTGTGCTTACGCAGAAGATCAAGCGCATGACCGAGCACTTCAAGGACCACAAGAAGGACAACCACTCGCGCCGTGGCCTTCAAACCATGATTTCGCGACGAAAGAAGCTGCTGGAGTACCTCCGCCGTGAAAACCTCCAGCAGTACCGTGCCGTCGTCGCCGCTTTGGGCCTCCGCTTCACGTAATAGATCAGATGTAGGATACGCAAGAATCCAAGCTAGGCCACGCCTATGTCTTCTTTTGTCTCTTAATCTTCGACCTCGGGCCCGAGGAGGATTGCAAGCAGGTCGATGCATTCAGGGAACGTGATCTCCGTGTCATACGACGCGCCGAGCTCTTGCAGCAGCGATTCAACCTTGGTCGCGATCTTGCCCTCATCCGTCGGCATCGCATCCCACTCGATGGACTCTAGGAGTTGCACGATGTCCACGCATCGGATCGTGCCCTTGCGCCCGTGGTCGATATCGTGAAACGCTTCCTCAATGCGCGCCTGCACATCCGACGGCAACACGAACACGGCTTCGGAGGGCGTCGCCTCGTCGTGCAGCCGTTGCGCTCGCAGATTGGTGATCGTATCATTGAGAACAGTCTCGGGTGACGCGAGTTCAAGCTGCAGCTCATGAGCCTCCTCCCACGACGACCGACCACACCTCAGGCAGCTCGAAGTTCTCGGGTGCGGCGCTGTCGCCCTCCACATCGTGGTAAGTCTACGCCAACGTAAGACACGATCTTGCGCAATTGCCGCGTACTCCGCACTTGGCCGTGTCGCCTTGCCATTCGGCCTCGTAGACCTTGTTGGTGCTCTTGTAGAAGAAGCGGCCAGGCCCTTCCTTCTGGTCGTGCATCCAGTACCCTTCATATCGATTGCCATTGGCTACGCCGTCGATGAAGGGCAATCTCAAGCATACGCTCGTACGTAAGTGCAAAGTGCCCATGCCACTGCGCTCGTTCTTGGCCCATCGTCCTTCGTACATGGCGCCGTCCGCGTACGTCATGCGGCCCTTGCCATCCCTCTGCCCGTGAGCCCAATAGCCTTCGTACTTGCCGCCGTCTTCGTAGTAGTAAACGCCAAGCCCCTAGGCATCGTGTCATAAACGTGGCCACCGTCGGTGCCACAGTACATGACGCTGGTCTTCCGCCCAGTCGCCCGTGTACTGCTTCCGGAGCTTGGAGTGGCGTTTGACCCAAAAGGTGCCTGGGCGACGGATCAAGCAACCTCCGGGCGGCAGACGGACCTTTGCCATGACGCTTCCCATCGACCCACTCGCCCTCGTACTTGTTGCCGTTGGAGCACACTTGGGTACCGTACCCGGCCTTCTGGTCGTGGGCCCAGTCGCCGTTGTACTTGGCGGCCAGCGTGTAATGTGACTTTGGATTCGAGTTCGGATTGCCGTACTTGTCTTCAGCCGCGTGCGCGGCGCTGCGCTTGACCCAGTACACCGAGTGGTGCGGGCCTGCCTTGGTGGACTTGGCGTCCCACGTCTTCCAGAGCGGGTTACTGCCTTTGCCGTCCGTGAGAGTCAAGGGCCGAGCCATTCGAGGTATAATTAGTGCCGACTTCGGTTTCAGCGCTCGCTGCCCTGCAACGGATGAAGCAAAGGCGCTATAATTGAAGAAGACTCGGGCGTGCTGTTCCATCCGTCGCGCCACTGCGCCACAAGTCTATGATGTCATGGAGATACCGAATCCGGAGGTATTTGATCTGTGAACGTGCCGAGTTAAAGCAGCGATGCGCACAGAGCCAATGGTGTGTATTAAATGTAGAGGAGAGCGTAAAGCAGCTTGGTGTGGCACTCGGCCTCGAACTCGTCGATGGCCTTGGGTACGTTCAGCTCGAGGTCCGTGAGCGCGTTGATCTATGCGAATCGATTCGGTGGCCATGCAATGCTGAAAAGCATACCTTTTTGCACAAGGTGAGGGCTAGCGTGCCGCCGATGATAGCGTCCTGCGGGGTATCCTTGATATCGAGGCAGATGACGTGCAGGGGATGGAATGCATGAGGCTTGCGCAACTGCAAGTCTACGAAGAGGTAACACCGAGATTGACATGGGTTTCACGCGTACCCTCAAGGACAATGTCAAAGATGCGATCTTCGAAGCATACGACGACATCGAGCTGCGCGAGGTCATGGACCGAGTTATCCTGCCAGCGCTGGGGCGCCTTCTTGGTCAAGATATCACGCTCAAGCATTGCAAGCACACCGTTGTGGCGGAAGCTACACAACCATGACCCCACTAGACAACAGCCAAATAACGTACAGCGACTCGTTCTCGGCCTTGAGTTCGCGATACATCGTTTCGTACGGCGTGTAGAACTCATAGATGTGTGGCTCGTAGAGGCTGCGCCCCGGAAAGCGGACCTTGTTACCGGCGCCGAAGGAGCAGACGCGAAGACCGGCCGCATGCAGATGGTCGTGGGCCTCCGTGCTTCGGTTCACGTTGTTGGCGCAGATCATCGCGAACATGGGCGTGCTCATGGCTGCGCCTCCCACTGGTTTGCGTGTTCGGTCTGCGTATCCGGTCAACCGGATAATCGGACTTCACCATCTCGACCCCATCGATGGCCACCTCGTGGCAGTGCATGGGCCAAGTTTGCCAAGCAGACTCACCGTCAGTGACCCAAGAGATAGCGGCGGCGCCCAGGCGGCACACAGCAAAGGCTCCGATGCAAAGCGACGCCAGTGCCCTTCGAAGACTCCCAACCCTTGTGGTACCTCCCGGGCGCCAATCTAAGATGAACTCGTCGCTGTGATGCCACGTCATGAAACAATATGCCTCGTTTCGTTCAATTGCGCAAATTCACGAACAAGGTTTGGACTTTGACTCCAGAAAGCTTGCGGCAGTAAAGGTAGAGCCTCATTCGCATGGCGGCGTTAAGCGCGCTTGAGTAGGCTAACAATCCAGCTCACCTTGAAATCCGATTTAGATGCTTGAGCGATGCAGGGTACGATAGATTGGAACGGTCCGACATATCCGTGCAACATGGCAGGGAAACCAGTTATAAATACCCGACTGACAACATGGATGAACGAATAGCCCGCGAGGCGACGGCTGCCGAAACATATCCTTTCCCGTTCCCATCCTGATGCTTGGAGTACTTCCCTCCAGGGCTCCTTGACGCCACACACGGCATCACTCAAAGCACAGCTTCATAAGCGCATCAGCCACACTCACACTCGCGTCTTGGATGTCGTCGATGCCATTCAGGAGACGCAGCTTGAGCTCAAGCTCAAAAGCATGCGCGTCAAGCAGGCACAACGACAGCTAGCCAAAATGCACGCCGTCCATGAGATGCAGCTCAAGCGCCTCGTTCACAAAGACCTCGTGCACCTTGAGCGACAGGACAGCCTTGTCGACGTACATTGCCAGTGTGACGGCGGGCGCTGAAACCAACGCTTAGAAATTCACTTCGAGCACACGCATGACGACCAAAATTGGCCACGAGAACGAGCTTCTCGAAGACAAAGTCACCGCGCTGGAGGGCTCTATTGACCGGTTACTCGAGCAGTACGAGGAAGCTCTCCATGTACGTTGTTGTCGTCCGCAGTTTACATGATGCGCATCCAGACCCACTCAGTGAGCATGCGCCAGCTGCAGAGCGAGCACGACTCCCTGCGAAAGGTCGATAACGAGCTCGAGACGGTGGGGCATCGCACACAAACGCCGGCATCTGACGTATGAACAGATCCAGGACGTTGACGACGTTTTTGAAGACTTAAAGTACATTCTCCTTCACGTTCGCACGCTTTCGATCGCGGTAACAGTACCAAAGTCATAGCACAAACCAGAGAAAAAGTTCTGTCTCAAGTCGAAGCACTTGACTCTCGACACACTTACACTGGACCATTTGCAAGCTATGGTACCCCGCTCTGTCGCTGTCCGCATGCCGCGAAGGCTTGCGTAGAAGGAAGTCGCGGCTGCTCACCTCCCACTGAAGCTCCATTCGGTGCGCCAGAGGTCGAGGTTGCTGCTGAGGCCCCTTGCAGGTGAATGTGACGCTACAGAAGCGGGTGTACAGCACTCCGTGCCGGCGAGCGACGGTCGCCCAACTTCCGGTGTACCGACTCACGCCTCTCGAGCAGCTCGAGTTCGACGCACTTGGCGTGTTGAGCAGCTCGTCGTAACACCCCACCCACTCCCACCCATTTCACGGTCTATCACTCGCTAGCTCGGACGAAGAAGACGACGCGGCATGTACAGCCTCGTCGCTCTCTCAGATGAACGCATTATCCGACGCCAGCAGCATATCTCCTCGGCGGTGCTTGCCACATTCTAGCACTCGAGTTCGACAGGCTGTAGGACAGCAAGTGGAAGCGCCGCTTCAAAAGGCTCGTTGGCATGGTCACCGTTGGGTCGCAAGGCGTCATTACCTTCAATCCGGCTCAAGCCTATTGAAGCGTGCGTTTGCGTCACCTACACCTGCAAACGCCCTGTTTGTGTTAGCAAATACGCTGCGCCAAAAGGCGACGTCCCGGCGGAGTACGAATGCACTGGTCTAACAACTTACAAAGTCTTGCTGTGCGCAGGCGGCTTTGCAAGCGTCGAGTGTCGTTGCTCCGTTCGAAGAGCGCAGATACGCCGGACGAGATGTGAGGTTCATCCAGGCGTAAAAACACAATGGATTTGCGTTGATCCGTCACTAGCTGATATCCGTCAAAATATCCTCCGGTGACCACGTTTGTACAGTGAGACCACTTGTATTAATGCGCCATAGCTTCGTGCAGTACTTCTACGTAGCGTACTACAATGACTATCCCGTCAGTAGAGCGACCTGGTGCGCCGTGGTGGCTGCTACTTGAAATTGACGCAAGGACGCATGGTAACCGCGAAAAACCCTCGTCATCGAAAGACGTTGTCAACATAACTAGAGCAGTTTCAATTGCCCTTTCTTTCCGAACGGACACGCGGCCATGTCGGCACTGCTTGCGCCGCATGGGGTCTCACATAGCTCGGTTCTAGGGCTACGAGAGACGCCACCGCTGCACCGCACCGACGGCCGAGCATCACCGGCCAATCTCCTTCCAAGCTCGGCGCGCTGCGAGGATCATATCCTTTTCCCAACGTGACGTATGAATGTCGTTCACATTCCTCTTGAGCGTTCTTAACTTTGCTATTGCACGCTTCGGCTGCCTCTACCCGCGACCCCGGAGGCTCGTCTCGAAATGCTGGCGGCGGCCGACGCCGAGACGCTGCAGCTGCAAGCCGAGGTGACGACGAAGAAATCTCGCGTCCACTCCCTTCAAGCGGTGCTGCGTGCCGAAGAGGCATTGGTTCGCGAAGGGCTCGACCGCCGAGCCGTCGTCAATGCCGCCATCGGGGGGCGACCTCCGCGCACGGTAGGCCTGCGTTAATCCCTCGAGAACGACTCCGTTGTTAGCGCCGTCTTTCGGATGTTGACAAACAATACCATGTTGTCGCGAAAAGAAATGCAGCGCTGGCCCAGGCGATCATCAACGTCGAAGTCGCAATCACCGCCACGATAAATGAGATCCAGAGGGTAAGTCTGCTTTAACGCTAATGGGTCACAAAGGAATTGCAGAGTCATTGGAAACCACTACCAACGCACATTCCCCGACATATTGCCGAGGAGACGTTCAGTTCCGTAAGCTGCTACTTCATCTATCTTGTACCAACTCGCGGCGGCAGGAAGCCGACGTTGTCAACTTTATGGTCCAAATCAATGGCCTAGTGAAACAAGTAGGTACACCACCAGAAGCCCGCACCCACGTCGATGCAGACACTACCTCAAACAGCCCAGTATTCAATCAAGGCCAAGCGTATTCTTACGGCGCTCACGGGGTTCGACCTTGACGCTCTGGTACCTATCAAAGGTTGTGGCGTTGCTGACGGTCACAGCATGTCACGCTCACCGACTACCTCCCGTTCTTGCTGCCTTGGGTGCGTTGCTACGAGCTGCTAAACAGCTTTTGCATGCGTGGCCATAGCCCAAGAGTGGCAAAAAGTCCACAACAAAGAGCGACGTCGACGATGAAGACGGGCCCTATTTTGCTCAATACGAAGACAACGCAACGAAGATGCGGCGGCAACGACAGTCAGTGACGGCGGAAGACTCGTATGCTCGCAGCTAAACGGTCGTGGCTACGGAGCAATTAGACCACCTACAGTTGCCGGTCCTCAATCCACTGCGCCACAGCCGATGCAAGAGTACGATGCGCGATTGTCGAGGCATTGACAAAGTTGTAGGAAACGAAACACGGTTCGGTTCGAAGGCATGCCACCTCTCCAACCAAGGTTCCCAGGGACGAAGCGATAAGACTTGCATTGTATCTCATAGTGCGGGCGAGACGCCATCCCGGACCAGGGTACCAGATATATTGCTGACGTAGCTCCGTTGTCGTAAAAAGGGTGTCAACAGCTTCATAGTAATGGGCTCCTGTCGCCAAAGAGCCCTCGCGATCCCCCCGATGCGACGCTACCCCCAGCTTCTCCAAGGTGAGGCACGTCATGCAGCTCGAGCTGACCTCTGTAGGACTGTGCTGCAATCCAAGTCAGGCTATGACATGGAAGGACGAAGTCTTAACGATGCCGTGAGTAGAAGTTCGGTCGATGCCCAGGCCAGTCGGGCACCAGTGGCGCGATTACGCCGGTAGGGTGACCATTGCATGCCAGTGTGTCATGGACCACCGAGTAGCGGGTCCACTACAAAAGACATGCTTCAAGCTGCGTAAGTTGCAGTAATTCCTTTGGTGTTTCACGGCTGCCCAGCGTCCGCCGACCATCCATATCCCGTCAAAGCTCGTTGAATATTTTATCGTACGTGCCGCGATCCACCAGGTAGTTTTAAGTCATGATTGGCTTAGCTGCAGCGAGACAACGACGGCCGACGGGTAGATTTGCTCTTCCGGCGCCGACTGAGGCAGATGCATGAACTAGTGCCGGGTGCAAGCCGCTCACAAGCTTGCTCCGAAGGTACCGCTGAGCACCTCGAATCGGTATCCCTCAGCTGCCGCAGTGGATCAACGAAAGAGCTACCAAAACAGACGTAGTCGGCGATACAGCAGCCCATGCACTCGGATATGCTTTGTAGAGCTTCCACAACCGAGCCTGACAGGTTACTTGCTGCTGAAGCCGGTCTTATTCCTATCAACGAAGCGTACGTCGTCTGGATCTCCTACCACTAATTACCGCCTCAGGACGAATGAACCACCGCAAGACAGCAAGTCGAACCCTGGAGCTGATGAGCTACCGCGAGATAGCAAACCAAATCCTACAGCTGCCACCGACAGGTACAGCCTAGCACACTGCTCCACGGTGACGCCTGGTAGCCCAGCAAAGGACCCAACCCGTCGAACTCCGGCGCTGAAGCTGTCAGCGCTCATGCGAAGGTAGCGACGCTGCACTGGTTGCTGCTGCGAGTCGGCGGTAGTGGCTCCAAGGCCAAAGAACTGTTGACAAAGAGCTCGTACGACACACCCATGACGCCTGACAGGCCTCATGACACACGTTAGGGACAAACCTGAGCAGTTGCGCATTCGTCGCGCCTCCGTCAGCGTCGCGTCGCTGCAGACGCCGTGAGGCGCCGCACTGGCCGCTATGGCACTCACCCATGCGGCCTAGAGTGCTAAAAGATGTCAAGGGGGCGCTGGGCAACATGGCATCTCTTGGGGAACAAGCCATAGCCCGCCGTACGGAACTGAGCCGCATGAACGACTTCGAGAAAATCGCGCTTGCGGACGAGACCCGCAAGGGCGCCTTAAACAGTTTAATTTAGTCCACAGACCCAAATCGCCGCTGCCGTGATACCAAAAGTGGCACGAGGGACTCCACAACTGCGGGCTTCACAGCATAGTTCCCCGCTGCATGAGCCCATCCGATGAAATCGATCGTGCGTTTAATTTGACAAGCGAAGAAGGTTCGTTTGCACATGGGTGAGCTGAGAGCGCATTTCACCGTTGATGCCCGTCGCCAGCACCACTGCATATTGCACTTGGGTTCGGCTCGAGAACATCGCGGCGGCTCCATCACGAGCAGATGGGCTCAGAAGCTCACCATCTCGCCGGCTACTCGACTCATCCCACGTCATGCCTGAGCTGCTGAAGCTGCACCGGGACTCGTTTGCCTGCATTCCGCGCACCCGAGCTGGCGCCGTCTGCGCGCGGCATCAGGCGAGTGGGAGCAGCGCTCCACGGCGGTGTCGTGCGTGCCGATCTTCCCGCGGTTGCCCCATCTGGTGCCCATGTTTGCCGTGTCGTCCCACGGTACACGTACTGGCTTATCCATACAAACAGCAAGTTGCGTCTGATTTGTGCGAATTTGAGGGAGACGTCTATTTCGCCAGACTCCAACCACGACCCACATGCCAACCGCGCCCGAGGGCCAGTACGAGCACATCGTGCGTGGCCAGCTCACGGCTGACGTTGAGGACGAACTACACCAAGTCGAGCACGCGCAGCTCAAGACCCACGGCGTCACATTTGTGGCGACGCCGCCCGCATCAAGCCTCAAGCTTGTCGCGTTCATTCAAACAAGCAACGTCGCGCAGCGCGTCATCTCGGGCGTCGTGCTCGGATCTGCGGTGACGGTCTACCTTGCTCTTGGCCCCAAGTCAGCACCTATCTACCTCTGCTCCTTTGTCGTGTCCATTGCCAATTATGAGTACGCCTGGCTTGCGCACCGCATCGCGCATCGGTTCACGTCGGCCGTGGCCGAGGACTGCCTTGATGGCTGCGCAGTCCGGCCCCTCGATACCATCAGCAGCGCCGTGACGCCAATCGCGTGCGGGTACCCCCGTCTGATGGCGGGATTTCTGGCGTCCGTCGTCTCGGCTTCCTGCACCCTTGCCACGCTGTATCTCAATAGCCATGCGTGGCACTACCGCGACAGCTACAGCACGGCGCCTGACGGCAGCCACGTGCCGTACGTCGTGATCGACCTCTTTCTCTTCGTGATCTTCTCGACGTGGCTTACGGTGTTTTGCGCGTTGTTGACGCCGACGGCGGCGTGCATGCGCAACGTTGTCATGCAGCAGCTAGCCTACTGCCTCGTGACGGTGACGCACTACTTCTGCGGCACGTACGACAATGCGTGCTACGTGCCGATCGAGACAAGCCACGGCCGCTGGCTGGCGATCGTACTTATTCTCTTCAACCGCCTCCCGCTCTTCCGTCGCGTAGCGCCCGAGGTGGCCGTCGATAGCTTCGTGCGCATCATCCTTGACACCATCGGCTTCTCCTACATCGTGCTACTCATGCAACCGATCGCGGACCTGCTGCTCGAGGTCGACGGCGCGCCGCGCATCGCTCTCGGCTTCCTCGCCGTAGTCTGGGGCACGGACACGGGCGCATACATCATGGGCCACGTCCTCAAGCACATGCAGTACCCGCGCCTGCACAGCCTTGCTAAGCACATTTCGCCCAACAAGGACATCGAGGGTAGTCTGGGCGGCGTTGCCCTGGGCGTCGGCGCCATCATTCTCGTCGATGCGCTCATGGAGCTGCCCGTGGACCTGACACCCGAGATCGTCAAGCTACAGCGCATCCATCGCCTGCTCTTCGCCGTCGTTGGCGGTTTGCTGTCGCGCTATGGCGACCTGTTTGCGAGCCTGTTAAAGCGGCTTGCCGGGGTCAAGGACACGGGCACGCTCATCCCGGGCCACGGTGGGCTGCTCGACCGCATCGATGCCATGCTCTTCGTTGGCGCTGTGTTTGCTCTCTACCACCGATGCGCCTTCGCGCCCTACTACGACCGGCTCATGGACGCGCACTACGACAACAACCTTGCGGAAGTCGCCAGCATGTACTCACGCCTCACGAGCGCTGGCATTCCCATGATCAACTCGACGTTTCCCGCGTCGTAAATGCTCCTCACGCCATTGGCGTCCTCTCTGTCTAAATTATATCAAATACAATCCGTGTCTCCGCCGATGCTGCTGTGGGGCCCATGCAGCCGTGATGTGATTGTCGAGCTGCGATTGCTGGCGAGGGGAAACTTGCGGTGCTGTTTGGCGACGACAATGTTCTGCGCGACTGTCATCCTTGAAGTAGTCTGGTCGATGTGCAGCTGGGTATGCGGGACATCACAACGAAATGGTAGCGCTGACGCTGACCTCAGCGAGCAAACGCAACGGCAAACTTGAATAGGATCGATGCTGCTGAGAATTGTAGCCATGCCACCGCATCCAGATTGCTGCACCACATACATCCCTCCCGTCTCGTGCGCGTCAATACCACGGTTCAGCGACACGAGGTGCTTCTTCGACAGCGTGTCCATGCCAACGCTTGGGGACCATGGCAATCTGAGCTCTACGTTGCCACTGTCTGCCTCGGATAGCACGAGCTGCCGAACGTCTTCGCCGCTCGGCGGTCGTCGGCGCAATTCAGTTCTTGCGCAAGGCAAGAATTTGGAGCTTTGGATCCGTCGTTGTATTTTTATGAAAAATCCTCAAATTCTCGCTTAATAAGCAGAAAATAAATATATTAAAGTGAGCCGTCAATAAGGCATTATATTATACATATTTTCCATTTGCATTAAATGACTGGGGAGGACTGAATAAAATTTGAATAAAAACTCTGGTTGCCACAGGAAACGTATTTTTATTCAATCTTATTTCCCTTCTGCGGCGCCCGACGGACTCGGACCAGGTACGCCCGGCCGTAGACGCCCCGTGAAGCCCGAAAGCGGAAGATAACATGACGTTCATGTGCTAGCTCCACCTACTTCGCTCCTTGGACGACTGAACATGGGAAGTACCTCGAGCAAGGCGCACGATTCGAACCCTGCAGACCTCGGGACTATGGGCTTCCAGCGGGACCCACCCGCGGCATCGTCAAGCAACCCGAACGTTCCGTATTACGGAAGCCCGACACATGGCCAAGGCCGGCACAGCGATACGGATATGGACATGGATGGAAACTCACCGCGGTTCATGCCGCCGTCGGCTTCACAGTCCACATCCGACGCTGGCCGAAATGATATTGTTCCCATGGTCTTCCGATGGGAGCATGGTGGCCGGAACGTATGCCTTTCTGGTCTATGCCATGAATGTATGCTCATTTGGTGCATTCGTAGGTGTGCATCACGGGCACGTTTAATGGGTGGACGACCCATGTGCCAATGCACAGGTCGGGGAATGACTTCACGTATATTGCCAACCTCCCGCGAGGAAAGCACGCGTATAAGTTTGTAGTCGACGACGAATGGCGGTTTGCACCTGACCAGCCCACGGTCGCTGACGTTGATGGAAATATCAACAACTATGTGGACGTCTCGGACTTCGTTGCTCTTCTGGACGTGGACGTCGAGGAGGCGACTGAAAACGACAGTGAGACGGTTTACGGCCGGTTCATCCCAGACATCGATGAGTACACGAAGGAACCACCGCCGCTACCGCCCCACCTACGCCACATCATCCTCAACAAGGTTATCATGACACCTCCGTTGTAGCTCACACTTGTGTAGGCTCCACCGAGCGTTGACTGCAGACTCTTACCCGTTCCCCAGCACGTCGCACTCAACCACCTGTATTGCACAGCTATTAAGGACGGCATGATGGTCCTCGGCATCACCCAGCGGTGCGTCACAGCGTTCTTGTCTTGCACTGAGCTCGATGCATGGCTTAGGTACAAGCAGAAGTTTGTGACGACAGTGTATTATAGTTTGATGCCAGGGTCGAATTAAGCCGTGTAAATAAGCAGCCTAGAGTCGTGTCATAGAACCCGCGTCCGTGGTGGCACGTTAGACATAGATCTCGGCCCAGAGAAAGACAAAGAGCGAGCCCGACCCAAGGAAGACCGAAGCCAAGGCAGCGAAGACAAGCTCGACCAAGATGTTCTTCTGCGCGCTCACTCCCTTGGTGAAAAAGGCCGCCATGAAGACGAGGCCGATGAGGTTCAGCAGCACCGCAAGGAAGCCGTACAGATCGACGGGTACAGGGCTGGTGTGAGGGAACTCCTGCACTGCATCATGAGTATTTCATTCGACATTTCATCCCTCGTATCCAAGCACAGGATCAAGTCCGTGCGCAGGAACTCGGCGGTCGCATGGACGTACCATGAGGTTGCGGTCGGGAAGGACGTGTGGTCAAATGCCGAGTGCCCTCTTTTCATTTGCATCGAGTTTCAAAGGTACTACGTGGCAGGCATGTATGCGTTCTTGCGGGGCGTCAAACACTCAGTGTTGACGTAAAATAGACGTTTAAACACCAAAGGATCAGCATGCTCCAGTGGCAGCCACGACCGACACCGATTCCTCGTAGAACTGCAAACAAAGGTCACGCAAGCTCACCAAGTGTTGCGGTTGAGGCCAATGGATATCGTTGATGGAAGGTGGACCTCTCGACGTTCCGTAATGCACTCTAAAACCTCGTAACGCAGGGGGTTTAATGTGCGTTTTAGTGTGAATAACGCGTGGCGGGATCTTGCAAATTCTACTGCATTTCCAAAATGCACTGTGTCGTGGTGTGCGTGCTCTCGATGGTGACGGCCGTCGTGTCCTCCACAAGCTTCTTCGACTTCGTCGTCAAAGGCGAGGACAATGTGGACGTGTCGCTGTCTACCTATGCCCACAATAAGGCAATCCTCGTCGTGAACGTTGCCAGCGCCTGCGGCTTTACCGACTCGAACTATCGCGAGTTGCAGGTAGCGGTCGATGACACGCGCGACCTTGGTTCTGATGCCTCATGCCAATAGTCACTGTACACAAAGTACCATGACCAAGGACTGGAAATCCTGGGCTTTCCCTGCAACCAGTTCGGAGCTCAAGAGCCAGGCTCCTACGCCGACATCGTCGCTTACACCCAACGAAACTACGATGTGACGTTCCCCATCTTCCAAAAGGTGATTATGATGCCCGAATGCGACGAACCACATCATGTGCCGGAGCTTTTGACGCTACATGGTCATGCGTAGGTCGACGTAAACGGTGACAACGCCGCGCCAGTCTTCAAGTACCTCACCGAGGCGCTCACCGGTTCATTCACGAATGACATCAAGTGGAACTTCACAAAGTTCCTGATCGCACATGGCCGTCCGTACGCGCGGTATGCGACCACCACATCGCCATCCGAGCTCGAATCTACCATCGTTCGCATCCTTACCACCAACAGCCATGAAGAACTGTAACTCAGTCCAACGACGATGGGCACGGCTTCCATGGGGTGTACTGCGGCTATGGAGTGGGCACCAGCAGTCTGTCTGCCTCATCAATCACTCGTCCTGTGACGACACTCGTGTGCGGCACCAAAAACGACATAAGTTAACTGGTTGCTCCTGAATGACTACGCCGTCGTGATTTCCTCTCCCTTGCGCACTCAGCAGCGACCATCTACCTCCCGACCATTGTTGCAAGTTCATTCGACTGTGGAAGGGTACATATACGCAGCTTACGTGGCGGCTGCGTTGGTGGCGTTGCGCAGCACTTGGGCCCCGTAAAACGACACGAGCTGGTGGAGTTTGACGGCACTCCAGCTCTCCAATTGCCGCTCGTCGGGCTTGATGTGGATGATCTTGACGAGGCTTGAAATACGCGAGATGAAGTCGAGCTTGGCGGTCCGGTCGACGTACGCCGTGTACGAGCTATTGTCGATGCGCTGCCACATGCGCAAGATCTGGCCGGACACGTCGCTCGATGTGTAGCTGTAGTCGCCGGGCCATTCGAACCGCTCCAGCAGCATGGCACAGAAGCCGAAGAGGAGCAGGTACTGCAACCGTACGAGCCATGTGGACGATAGCACCGGCCCAGTACTCGGGACTGCGACAAAGCGCAGCACCGCCACGAACTGACAGCCGACGTGGTAGACGAGCGCACTGAAGGCCGCGAGGGCGAAGTGGCGCGGCTTCTGGAGACATGGTATCGCGGCTGGCACGACGGCGGCGTTGTAGATGGCCACAGTGCCCAGGGCGCCAGCGACGCTTGCGGCCACAGCGACCCACGGCGGGCGCGCAGGACACACCTGACGCACTATGAGCGTGATCAGGTCGGCGGCCCAGAGCTCGAGGTAGCACAGCACTAGCGCGTAGAGCCGGTAGTTTGGCACCTCGTGCGGGTCGAGCTGGTCTGGGTTCAGGTAGTCTTGCACGACGCTTACGACGACGTTGAGAAGCGACGGTACGTACTGCAGCGTGAAGAGGTCCAGCATGAGCGTCACTCCCGTCCGCGCGACCTCGCGGGAGCGAACGATGCGCAGGATTACAATCGGCACGAAGGTGATGCTCAGCGCGAAGCCAGCGTCAATTAGCTTGATAGAGCGGATATTACCGTTTACGGCGGCGCGGAAGTCGAGAAGCGTGTTGAGCGTCAGCACGGAGAATGCAGCTTGCTGCAGGAGAAGGATGGCGCCGTCCATGGCGGACGGCGTGAACATCGCGGCCGCGATCGCTACGAAGCATGTCGACGAAATGTACGCGACCATGATGTGGAATGTCAGCGGATCCAGCCCGAGGCCACCGTCGCGCTGGATTAGGAGAAGAAGGCCGCCGCAGAGGGCGCTGGTCAGAGCCGCAACAAGGCCCGTGAAGACGAAAGGATGTAGCCGCAGTTTTGGCGCCCACACTCGCGCGTAGGGCAACGGAACTTCACTTTCTCGCGACGCCGCCAGAGCATCGGGCTCGTAGTAGAGCTGGAATGGTCGCAAAATCTTTTGGCGAATGCCAAGAGCATACCACGTCATCTCGTAGTTGAGCAGCGCGACAAGGAACGCCGCGAGGAAGTGAACGCCCGTAGCACCGGCAAAGACGATTGTGCAAATGACGATGGCTCCGATTGCGATCGACGAGAGGATGTACCAGACGACGGTCACCACTGAGGCCATCGCTGGCGGCGATTCATCACCGGGTAGTGGAATCGTCGCGCGAGGCATGGACGACTGCATGAGAACGATGGAGGCCAGAGACGCCCGCGCACACGTGCTATGATCGTCAGGCTCCAGACTTTGCGGTGTTCGACTCGACGGCGTTGCGTCCACATAGGGACCCCCGCCGGCGGACCCGCGGGGCGATGGGATCATCCTTGCCGGACTGGAATTGGCCCCACCAGCAGCTGGAGAACCCAGGTGCAGGCTCTGATAAGAGTTCGGAATTGAAACCTCTTCAAATTTGTATGGATCGTAATAAAAATAGGTTGCATAAGGATAATTGCCACATATAAGTACTATACCCGTCAAGCCAGCACTCACACTTGCACCTCCGCACGCTCAACTATTTTCGAGTATTAAATATCGTTAACTATACTTGAAAAAGCTGAGCTCATTCAGGGCATCACGGTGGCGCTCACGAGGGCCGGCGGCACCTCCAGGCGGACTGTGTCTTGCTGCCCGATACGCCAGCTTGGCCCGCGCAGTGGTCTGAGCTGGTCATGGATAGCTGCTAAGGCACAAGCCCTACGGGATCATTAGCGTCTCGAAAGCTCTCTGAATGTGGGTGGAAGCACGTAGTTGTTTGTGGTACTGTTCATCCTGTCCGTCTTTAGCAAGTGCCACGCAAAGCGCGACGCATCAACCACCGGCCTCAACGATCGGTCGCAACTCGAGAAGCGATGGATGGATGGGTGGTTGAAATATATATGAGGCAGCGGTCGTCGCTACTCGCAGCCCCCAGCTGCATGCCGCCGTGGTGACTTCGCCTGATGGGGCGATTCTTGCGTGTGACTTCGTGGTGTTAGCTAGACAGCAGCATGGAGTATGCAGCGAGGTGAGGCGATGCATATATCTCTTGGGTGCTGGACGGTGACGGCCAGTGAACAGAACACGAGGTGGATTGATGGCACGGGTTTGGAGCATTGAAATATTAAGAAGATACATGCGCAATCGACGGTCATTAGACACAGAATAGACGCTCACGCGCTTCCCTTGCCCTTCTTGTTGCGCTTCTTTTTCTTCTTCGACTTGGACGAGCCTGACGCAGTCTAGGTGCCAAAGATCAGTCATACGAAGTGCCGGCAAAATCAGTACCAGCACAGCGTCGTCGGCCTTGGTGTCGTCGTCATCATCTTGACCGCCACCAGTCCGTGGGGAAGGATCCCCAGAGGTCACCAAGTCAGCGTCCGTAGACTGCGTATCGGGTGACGACACGAGCTCCTCACTAGACGCCTTTCGCTGTGGAGCCTTGCTGCCTTGAAGAGAGTTCTTGCGCGGTGGCGACGAGTCTTTCTCCACTTTTGTCCACGAATCCTTGCGGGCTGTGGGAGACGCGGGCTTGGTTGTCGCAGGCACCGAGTTGGAAGTAGGTGACACTGGCTTGGCCGTCGGTGACACCGGCTTGGCGGTCGGTGACACCGGCTTGGCGGTCGGTGATACAGGCTTGGGCATCGGCGACTCAGATTTTGGAGTTGGTGATACCGACTTCGACGTTGGTGATACGGGCTTTGACACGGGCGGCTTTTCCTCTTGGATTGAATTCTTGCGCACGGCCTTCATGGGGCTCGATGGACCAGTTTCTTCGACCACGTCCGACTTCTTTCGACTAATAGGAGAGGGTGTCGGCTCGGCTTTGGGTGGGCTGGGTTCAGGTTGCACGATTGCCTCCACGGGCTTAGCTGGAACGGCAACGGGCGCTGCGGTAACAGGTGGCAAAACCTCCTTCACCTCATGAGCCTTGACCGGTGGCACCACAGGTGAAGATGGTTTAACAATCACAGGCGGCGCGATGGCTCTAGGTTTATCAACGGCTGCTACAACGACGTCCGGGGACTTGTATCCCGAAGTTGCTGGCTTGTGCACCGGCAGATCGCGTGTCGTCTCTCTACAGAAGGCACCAAGTCATACGGAGATCAATACGTGCAGTGGTACTTGGTGGCCTTGGGCAGGAGCTTTTCCTTGGCCTCGTAGCTAGCGTCATCTTCTCTCGAAAAGCAGCAGCCCATCCTCGAGCGCTTGCCTTCGGCCGCGAAAACCACAGATTACCTTGTCCTGTGAAATGTTCGATATCTTTGCCCCTATATCTTGGAGTTTGTATTCATGCTGAACCAGCCAACGTTGATGTTTCATTGGCCACCTAAAAGATATCGACATTATTTCAGCCAATCAAGTGCAACGATTCCCTCATTGAAGTGGACCAAAGGCCTTGCCTCCGACCAGATAAAATGGCCGAGCTCAAGTCCGTTCAAACCAGTGTGGCGAACAACGAGTAGCGCCATGGCCAGGAACCAACGCGGCAGCCAGACTGCGGAAGAATATACCTTCAGCTGCCTCGAAAACTCTGCGGTTTGGATTGGGGGGGGGGTGTTGGCTGCGAGCTTTTAAAATCAAGAAAATGGAACGATTTGTCTATCCGCTCAGGTTAAGTGATAAGAGCTTGAGTCTTTTAAACATAGAATATCGCGACGACGTTGGCCATGCCACGAGCCCGACCACTCAATTTCGAGATAGCGAGATAAAGGAAAATCACAGTGCGCGGCGTGCCAGATACCGAAATTGGGATAGCGGGACAGCGGGGTGAATATAAAATCATTGCGTTTGGGGCAGCCAAAGACGAGATTTTAGACAACGCGACAGCCGGGGGTAGAAAGTCGACAAGACCAAGGAGATGTTTGGTCCCTTGCACAAGAGTCGACAAATGTACCAGGTCGCGTGTACTGCACAAAATGCCTAATATCTATGGCAAACCCCGGGAATGGTCAAGTGCCCACTGGTGGGCACCTTGCCAAGTCACAAGCGCACTCAATTTGTTTTTGCAGTTGCACCTTAACGTGTTATTTTCGGACACCGATGGGTTCTTTCGTGTCCTCGACGCGCGATCTTTGCTGCGGCAACGGTGCGCAGCCAAATCCCCCAACGACTCTGATCACATGCACAGAGTCCCGCGGTGTGGCTGCACGTCCGCGCGATGAGATCAAGCACGAGCTCGGGTACATCTCTCCCCATTTAACTCCTGGAGAGCGGCCGTTGCCACGGGTCGCCGGTCTTCCTTTTATTGCCCCGCCTTCTTCACCCGAAAAAAGCTCAGGAGGGGTAGAGAGGCTCAAATTAAAGCTCAATAGCGACGCCCCAGTCACCGTAACATCGTCGCCAACCAAGCCCTTCGCCAGCTGCTTGACCAACGCCGCCAAACGGGCAGAATCGCCGACTAAGGTTAAGTGCGTGCGCTTCGACACCAGAGAAATCCTCGAGGAGCGCATTCGCACAGCGCGATTTGCACCAACGCGATCTCAGCTTACGGCACGGCGCCGCTGTTCGTCGGTGGCCAGCAGCTCGCTACGCGACGACCTTGTCGTGAACTTCGACTCTGTGTCATCTTCATCACCCGAAGAGCGTGCGCATACGCAGTCCGAGTGGCGTGAGTGGGCGCGACGCCTTAATATGCAGCAAACCCCGCCGGTAGCTCTCACTGAGGAGACTACGACTGAGCGCATTTTCAGGTGGCTGTGGTGAAAGACCCGTCCTGCAAGGCCCCATGCTCTCCGCACCACCGAGATAGAATCGACGGCCACCTTCGGCCACCGTCCTCAATTTCCCGCCGCATTGCAAAGCGGAACTCGACATCACAAGTCCCAGACGTGTAGCATAGAATTTCTCAGGAAAATCAACATTTTGATACTGTAATTTTCGCCGATATTTTTTGTCGAAATTGCACTGACGCTTCGTGCTTCGCGATCTTACCTGATGACCCTCGGCCGCGCTGTCGCGGGTCTCTTGACGATCGCCTCGGTCGCTGTGTCACAGGACATTGTGGCCATGGCTCTGACACCGCCACCCGTACCCAGAATGTACTCCCCCAGCAATGCCAACATCTCGGTCTACCTTGGCAACAACATCTCGGTCGCGGATTTCGTCGAGACCAAAACGGTCCTGCTCAATTTGCTGGCCGACATGATGGGTGTCGCCCGCACGGCAGTGCATGTCGCTTACCTCGACACGCCGGTGTTCGATCGGCTCACTCGAGGGAGACTCACAGTTGATTTAACCGTGGACTTGACCGTGCCCTGGGTGTGTTCAGACAGCCGAGTTGTAGCAGCAACGCTTCACTTACCAGCTTCATTTACATCCCTCGACGCAACTACGGCGTGCAACGATCTGGCTGTGAGTGTGATTGCGGCACCGCCAGTGACTCACGCGTGCGGATTAGTCCTGCGGCAACGTATGCACGGCGGTAGGGCCTTCAGTGTGGAACCCAACGGCGCAGGTTCAAAGAATCACTCAAGGTCTTACAGCGGGGTACACATTCAAGACCATGGACGGCAGCTCGCGTTGGCTCACCCTCCAAGACGTCAATGGATATTTTGGATTGTTTCCGCACTCGATTGAATCGTTCACTCTCGAAGCGCCGACGTCGCCGGCGCTATTCTCGTCCACCTACTTGGCCGCGCGCGTCGTGCTTGCGGGGGCGGTCGACGGCACGGACGCCATTGAGGTGGCCTTCGCTCTTGCGGCAACACTGCGCTCCAGCGCCTTGGCCGTCCAAGCTGAAAACTTTCGGTCGTTTCCGCTTGAGGCTGTGCCTGCCGCAGTGTACGGCCGCAGTGACGCATGGCTTCTTGATGTCACTATCGCTGAAGCGTCGACGGTACGGCGGACATCAATCGCCTCGGTATTGCAAACTGGCAAATGGCAAGCCTTACTACCGACGACAAAGGTACCGCAGCAACTCGACAGCACAAATAGGCTGAGAGCTCTCGTAGGTTCTCGCGTACGACGTCAATTCGGACGCATCGCAGCCCGTCGCGCAGGCTGCTGCCAAGTCGTATCCCGCAGCTTCTCTCGTCGTCACGCTTGGCTGTCCCCTCTCGTTGATGCAGCTCACTTCAAACATGACCACATTTGTCGCAGGCATTTCAGCTGCCCTGCCGAATTGGTTGGTTCTTGAAACGTACTAGCGTCGCTCCACGGCTTTGCTCATGAACAAAAACAGACCCATCAACGACAGCCGACCGCTCTTTATGGATGTCCTCGTTGACGATCAAGTCGACCCGGTCCTACCAGGGTACACGGGAGGAAATTAAAGCGGGAAGGCTGTGACGATACGATAGACGGTTAACGCTTGTCATGCCGGTCCTGCCGACCAAAGCAGCAGCACCCGGCACTCTCGACGCGGGCTTCGTCATGCGGCTTCAGCTTGCTTGGTGGGCGACCCCTTTGTTTTGCAACACGTTCCCCAAGGTGTCTCTCAAGCCCCCGGTCGCTTCGTCGCAGGTGCGGTCGATGACATGATATCATTTATCTTAGCATAAGTTTGTAGACTTTCTACGCGACGCTTTCAGTGCAAGTTCGATTGACGGATCCACCTGATCCGTTTGTGCTGTACCGCATAAAACAAGCGATGTTTGCTCTAGTATCGCCTTTGGACATCAAGTGCTCGCTACTATAAAGCCGTTGACTCAGGTCTCTCGTAGGTATTCCGACCTTATTCTCTTGTCTGCGGCAGCCGGAGAGCAAGGCCGCTCATTCGAGTTGTACATCTACTACTACACGATCAACCAGCAACATGCGTTGGCAGAGCTGTTTCCTTCCGAAGATTGGAGCTCCGCTTTCGCCAAGTCCATGGGAGGCTTTGCAACGTTGCTCGCCACGGATCTCACTGTCCCCACCACGACGTCGTTCGCGACAGCATCATACCCCGGGACAGCCCTCACCAGCGTCGGTGTCTCGTCTGTCGCAGCGGTCAACACGACCAAAGTGGTGTTCACGCGGCCAGCTCAAAAGTATCTCTTTTCATCGTTCACGGGGAGCAACAGCAACGGAGAGGCCAGCACCGACACTACGACCGTGGTCTTGACATCGGGCTTTGAGTACAATGCGTTTTACCTTGGTAAGCTAGTGTCTCTCGTGAGGTTCTCCTTAGCACCCGTGCTCGTAGATGCCATTAGTTTTGCATCCAGCGTATGGCTCAACAGCGTGCCGCCTCTCTCAAGCCACGTGGCACCGATCGTCCTTAGCAATGGTACGACCGTCTGGACACTGGAAGGTGCGACGGGAGGCGACGTTGCATGCTGCTTGCATCTCAAGCAAGTGTACGACACTGCCGACGCGGCGGATGCGCTTGTCATCTGCATCACCACCACTGGCACCGAAGCGCAAGTGACGATGCAAAACAATCGCCCCAAAGTTGTTGACGCTGCGTACAGCGCGTCCACCGACGTTGTCGTGACCCTACGAGACGTCGCGGCCACTGAGCCGTACGGGCCCAGCGGTTCGAACCTCGCGCCATTCCTCGCTAACATGTCCACTAGCCAGTTGTAGCCCCTGCTACGAATCCATCCAGACCTGCCGCGCCGACGCGGCTTGTCGCGACTTCGTCCAGTGTCTGACGACGACTCCGGCAATCAACTACGAAGGCTCCGCATACGCATGGTCCCCATCGCTTCTCACGGCACTGCAATTGGATGGCGAAGACGCTGCAGTGAGCGTGTTACCAGTATTAGAGGCATGCACCATGGCTTTGGTATGACCCTACTTGATAGCTGCGTGCTCACGCACTGAATGTAGAACTTCACGACAGCTGCGTCCATTGCGGGTGGAGCCAAGTACTTCGAAGCTCTACGGTGTCTGAGCGCCAATTTCTGCCCTCTTAACTGGTTCTCGTTTGAGCATCAGTCGGATGGAAGTTCGGGTATTGCCACCGCCGTGCGCTTTGTGATTTCGGAACAAATCATTCAAGACGCCGTGGTGGTTGCGAACAACACACCCATTGCACTCGAATTTAAACTCGGAACAACGCTGATTTCGTACGCCAACTACACACCGGGCGATGCCGGTGCATTGCAAGCCTTTCTGCAGGCGCAGGTCAATTGTACCATGACTGCACAAACTCAACGGGTGTAGGTGCTGGCCACGTTTCCGTCGTTGATAGCGCCCACTCTGTTCGTGACCCAGAATGGCCCCACGCTCTCGATTCAATACGTTGCACTACCGTCGCTCGACGCGTACCTGCCAACTCTTGACGGGGCTGAGCGCAGTGTCGCTGTGTACGGCTCCATCTCTGCCGTAGTAAAAACGTACGATGCCTCCATGTGGGTGCCCACGCTGGGCAGTGCAAGTACGTGAGGCTGCACACGCAGAGCCAACGCCATACGTTTAGCCCAACGCGACATGCTCTGGACTGTGAACCAGTGTATGCCATTCGACTTGAACTCGGCGTTTCTATCGGGCTCCGATTACATTGGCCACTTGGCGCTGAAAACGGAAGCACAATTGAGCCATCTCATCGCAACGTTGCTGCCCACAGAAGCTTCTACGTGCATGGGATCGGTCCCGGGAGCTCAGATGAACACCGCCGTGGAAACGATTTTCAACGATCGCGACTGCGCTGCGTGGTTAACGTACCCGTGGGCATCGTTGCTCAACATGTCAAGTGCTGCGGCGCTAAAAGATGCGTACAGCACAGGTGTCTGCCCGCTTTATGCTGCACATGGTACCGCCACAGTCGCCGATGTCCAATTCGAATGCTTGTAGGCAAGGCGTGTATTGAGAACGTATTGGTGCCGACAATCACCTCCATCTTCGTCGCATCAGGTAGGCCAGAATGCACATAGCACCAACCGGATTTGATATAGGCGGATGCTGTGCTCCGTTCGAGGCAATCATTATGGCCAACTACTCGTCTGACGTCGCAACACTGTTGGTCAACTCGTCGCAGCTGGTTGCAGCGGCACTTTGTACACTGACTCCAGCCGAAGGACAGATGATGCCTTGCAGCGCGGCTATTCTTGCCTGCGTGGTCCCCACTGTGGCTCCAGCTTGGTTTGCACCGGTATGCTCTCCGTTGTTGCTACAGTTGAACACCGGTGTAGATCCTCTGGGCGTTGCAAGTGCCCTCCGACGCGGCTACCGCGCTTTGGGCAGGCGCTCTAGTGACTACAACCAACAATCGTACGTTTCGACTGTACGACCCCGTAGCTTGCACCTTGGACCGGTGTGCCGCGCCGTGGAACGAGCTCTTCTCGTGGCTGGGATCGCTTCCGCTTTGGGCCATCTACCCGATCTCTGGTACATTGTGTAGTTGATCGTTGGGGTTAGGGCATTGCCCGACTAGATGACAATTTGACCAACTTGTTCGCTTGGGATGCATGCTTACAAGGACCACACCTTCTGCAATTTGCCAACGATCTCTTTGACGCATGGCATCAATGGCCGCAATCGTCCGTCACTCCCTGCCTTGTGTTTTCGCGGCTCACGTATGATCCGTAGCTGGTCTGTGCTGGACTACTGGACCAATGCATTCTACGCAAACCTCGACTACCTTTACTCAACATGGATGCAAGATGCTTGCTACCACTTGGCCAACGGCCTGCAAAAGTCTTCCGATCAATAGCTTCCACGGACGCAACCTCCAAGCGTCAAGCGGAAGAGAATACAATAAGTGTTGTCGAATTTAAACACGACGAAGGCGCGAAGTTCGCTTGGAAGAGAAGGCCGTAGAGCTGTATGATGGGTGGCTCATCGATGACTTGAGCCAGCAGTTGGCATTGTTGACGGTGAAGCCGACGCAGCCAGCCGTGCTCGAACATTCTTTGCAGCACGCGTCGGCTTGTGCATTCTGGTCGCCGGTCACAATCAGGTGCTTGATATCGTTGCCATAATAGTCAGTATTTTGTTGTACAGGGCCGCAGCCGGACGGCCCAGACGGAGTTGCGCCGCCATCGGGGCAAAAGGTAATGACAAATGCCTCGTCTATTGGGCATGCGTGGGTTTTGGTGTTGTCTTCTGGGAAAAGGTATGTGTCGGGCGCTTGGTCCCACAGGTCCACGAGCTCCGTGCACGAGCCCCTTCCCTTGTGCTTTGTTGGTGTCATCGTAAGCGGGACGTTGAAGCCCTTCTTGCCGCCCGTCTTGGACTTGCAGTCCTCGAAGCTTTTACAGAACCCAGGCTAAGAGTCCAACACTGAGGACCGCATGATGACCATCTGCGTACCCCAGGAGGAATATTGCTCACATCATACCACACGAAGTCGAAACCTGGCTCGTTCACAAGGGAGTACTCGATGACTAGAGAGGAGTCGTGAGTTCACTTCTGTGCTTGCGCCGAGCCTACGATTAGCCTGGTCTGTCGGCTTGTGCTTGAAAAGGCCGTGCTGACCGGAATGTAGCTGCACACCACAGCTCGAGGATGCTCCCGGGGCGATATCGCACACGTGCACGTCGCCAGCGCTGTGAAGATTGATGGGGTAGCTGCACTTGTTGGTGAACGACATGCTGGCCGCGGCCGCACCGGAAGCCAGGACGCTGAGAAGGGCGGGACGCATGTAAGGTTGACAGACGAATGGGAAATGAGTGCAAGCGACCAATTTGCCTTTGTGAGTTGCAACATCGAACCACCGACTATTCGGTGGTCTTTCGAATGCCATCTGGATTTTTCGCCACCGTCGACAACTTGGGGTTTGTATTGAACACCTACCCCTAGAATTTACCAAAAAACCAAACTGGTGCAGTGTGCTGAGGGGCCGACTACGGGCCACCCTAACGTTCGTTTGCCTATAAACTCGAGCCCAGCCCCGCACATCAACGTCATTATAGCCCTTCGGGAGAATTTGAACACGTTGCCAATCCTTGTACAGTAATGGAGGCGCCCCTGGGGGTAGATTCAGAGTACAGACTGGCTTTCCCCCACGCCAGTAAGCGCATCGTTGCAATGCTTGTACTTTGAGCGAATGTTCCGTTAGCCCCATTTGATCAACAAACTCTTTGTTTCAGCTTCGAGTAGCCCCCGAGGTCTAGACCAGAGCGACGATCGCGTTCGATTCTGGGTGCTGGGCACCGAGTGGCGACGCGGTAATTGTCACCCACCACGGGGCTCCGACTCGACAAGCGTCGATCCCAGCAGTTGGCACCACAATTCGGAGCCGAGACGCGACGAGCCATCGCTTCCATGCACCTGGGTCGTGCTCGAGTAGATACGACCGAATTGCAACGGCCTGTGCAACACATGAGGATTCTGCGGCCACAAGGCGTCCAAGGTGAAGCAAGTGATTTCGACACTAGAAGAGCAATACGTTGGTAAAGCCTCCGACCGTGGCGCCTGTCTTGAAGATCACATAACGTTCCACTGATTTCGTTGGCGAAGTCATCAAATAGCCCAAACTTGACTCTGTCTTATGTGGACTTCGTAAGTCCAAGTCGCTCGGCTCGGGGGGGCTGGCGATACAGTGACCGCTGGTCGTGTACCCTGGTAGCCGCACACCCACTACGAGAGCCTCTCTCAGACCACTACTTTGACGCAAGCCTCCGCGTAGACGTATTTACGCTAGCGCATTCGTGAAAAGCTAGTTGGGCGTTGTAGAAGTTAGCGTGTGGGTGCAGCAATTGCTGGTGGGATATTGAAAAGCCTGTCGCAGTTTAAGTCAACTCAGGAACTAGTTCACGCACAAAAAGTCTATAACACGAGACGGGCCTGCTCGGCGAAAAAAAA